>KE506964.1:101063-117462 GCA_000441515.1 Elaeis oleifera
TTCCATGGTGAGCTACCGTGCAATTCAATCCTTCGATTACACAACATCCCAACAGGCCATAGGTATAAAATATGTCAAGCCAAATACCTATCCATATGTATCTCGATCTGATGATGACGACTCGATTGATGAACTAGTAGAATTTTTTTACTGTTCATCCATGCTCTGGCCAAAGACTCTTAGAGTCATCATCCTATGAGATCATATAGGACATTCTCTCCTCCTATAAGGAGTGATCTATTCTATATTGACCACTTATAATCTTCATGCACACTTCTTCAAATCCAGAATATCCCACACACATCTAAAAGTGGCATACTCAGGAATAAACCAAAGTAAGGATCCATATACACAAGGTACCATGATGATCTCAAGTCAAAAGATTATTTGCACCACTCTTACTAAAGAACCATCTATTGACATGCTGTAAGGCTCCATCAGATGCTCTCCCAATGGATCAGTTCCGTGAACTCATTCTCTAATGAGCACCTACATTCTTGTATTAGTGTCACCACACAAGTGATTGTGAGATCAATCACCTTCTCCATCGAGCATATATAGGATGTACCAATCTTACTGGTATCATCGATCTCCAACTCGATGATCCAATGACTAGAAATATTTTAGATTGGAGCTATCAAGATTTTAGATCTCATTGGTATGATCTCATCATGGTCTTAAAATCATTATCTTAATCTATGAGGTTTATCATAATCATAAAATATGATGCAGTAAATGATAAAATATAATATCTCATAAATAAAATAATCAATGTCATACAAATGAACAGAAAGATAATCACAGAAAAGTCTCATTACATCATCCATGCGATTGACTTATCGGGTACTATTCTTTTAATCTTCCACTTGCACTAAAGTCAATCGTCCCTATACCTGATGCCCATGCAATCAAGGTGGCAAACATACTACTGCTGTCTCAAGGCTTAGTGAATTGGTCCATTATACTGTTCTTTATATCAACTGATTTTATGATCTAATCATGAATGAGGTGAAAGTGCCATAGGATGTGCGTGGGTTGCTGGTGAGACCACATCCAACTTAGTGATGAATCTTTTCATCTGGCGACTTTCTTTAGCAATTTTTACTAACAGTAATTAACTGAGTCAAATACAATTTGCTGTTTGGAACTCTTTCAATTTACTGCTCTTCTAGTACTTGTCAAGTACTTAAGAATATATTTCATAATTTTTTTTTTAAAATGATCCTATTATAGATCTGTCTAAATTCAATGATTATGCATAAGGCATAAACCACATCAGACTTGGTACATTGAATATATGGTAAGTAAACTCTTTACACCCATTCATGTTGAACCCCTTCAATATAAAATCTATGTACCTAGACTGGATCAAGCCAAACATCTACTTAGATCTATTTCTATAGATATCAAGTATATTGGATGCTTCACCCAAATCTTTTCAAAGAAAACTTCTATGATAAGCATATCTTTGACCGAGAGCAACATCGGGACAACCTCCCAATATACTGTATGTCATCAACATACAAAATTAAGAAGTTAGTGAGACTCTTACTTATCTTCTTACACACACATGGTTCATTCATATTTTGATAAAGTCAAATATTTTGACTATCTCATCAAAAATAGAAGTACCAACTCTTCGATGCCTGCTTTAATTCATAAATAAATTTATTTTTTCATTAGAGGCAAACTCTCTAGATGGTGTATGGCTATAGCAAGCAAAAATTTGAGTTAACATTCTTATTAGCAATCTGTTGGGTCATACGTGTAGGTGCTTCAACCAAAGTCCACACTTGGTTGCTGTATAGAGAGTCGATTTCGGATTTCATGGCTTCAAGCCATCTGTCAGAGTCTCTACTTATGACTGTTTCCAAATAGGTCAAGAACATCATTCTCAATAGTGTGTGGTATATTATCATTCTCAATGATAAATCCATATCTTGAGTGGTACATTACACACTCTTATTGACCTCCAGAGAGGAGGTGTATGTCATAGTAGTGCCTCATCAATGGGCATACCTAGTCGAGGTTCAACTTGTGGATATTCCACAGGTTATGGTGGGATAGTTTATAGGTCTTAAACTTTTCAAGTTCAATTATCTTCCCACTATTTCCTTTCTTAGATAATTTTTTTTATCAAAAAGTGGTATACCTACTGATAAACATCTTTTATCTAGTAGGATGGTAGAAGTAATATCACATACTGCTCTTTGGATATTCTATAAATCTACACTAATCTGATCTAGCATAAAGCTTATGTATATCAACTCTTTTCACATAAACTGAGCAACCTGTCTTTTCCCTTCCATATCTCATATAGAGTGTTAGTAATAGATTTTGACGATATCTAATTCAAAATATATGCAGTAATTTCTAGGGCATATCTCCAGAATGAGATAACAATGCTGTAAAGCATATTAAGGAACATACTATATCCCATCTGGGGTGTCTATCTCTGGATCGAGATATTATTAGCCTTCGAATATCCATATGTACAAGGCTTAATAGCTCGCTCATCCTTTTCCATGTCCAGTAAATAGGATCTTGGTCATTTTACCGATGAGATAAGATTTATAAATTCTATATAATTCAAAATTATACAGATCAAAGAACTCTTCTTTGTATTACTTGTTTATCTTTGACTCACAAAATAGCCAAATTGGCAATGCGAGAGATATGTGACCATCACATATTCTTTTATTGTTATCATCAACATAAAGAACAACATCATTGTGTGATAGAAATAAAAGACCATTATCATAAATCCATAGTCATAAAATTTTCAGAAGGAGAGTAACTTTTTCTCTTTACATTAATTTTAAAAATCATGCAACAATAATAAAAAATTAAAATAATATTTTTGATAAATTTAGGCACATAATAACAGTCAACTAATTTCTAAATCTTGTTAGAAGGTAACACAAATAAGTAGATTCCTTCAACCTTAGCCTAGATGGACTATCCACTAGCACCAAAGGCATGAAGTCACCTCTCTTCAGCTTTATTATTCCTGCAATGCTTTGCATAAGTGGGACGTATATGAGATATCTCATATCCAAAAATCTAAAGCTGAAACACTTAATAATAAATTAGTTTGTACATATACAAACCATGAGCAGATGCAACTTTTGCATCCTGCTTCTGCTTCACACTTGCAAAATAATTTTTGTAATTCTTTCCAATGCTCATCATTACTGTATAATGAAATAGATACCCTTGAAAAAATATTCTTCACCTTCTTCTCTTGGGAGAGGCTAAAGAAGGAATCTATGAGAGTTAGCAGGATCAAATCCTGGATTAACTCACCATCCATGATAAGAACCTGATTGACTTAATCACATGATTAAGTTAATTGGGATACATTTGACAGTTTTTCTTCTTTAGAGTATCATCTCCAATTAAATCAAAATTAGGAGAATAAGACACTATCTCCTAAGTGAGAATTATTCTCAAATTTCTCAATCAGTCCATGAAGTTCGATCAATTTAAAAAATATCAGATATATCATGCAGTGATAGTAAAGATGCAGATAAATATATAAGAATATAAAAGGACTACTCATGATGACATATATAATTTAGATGAGATCTTTTATCTAATTATATCTCCCATTATTTTAGTGAATTTTATAGTCCTCAAGTATGAAAATGAAAAAACCTATCAATAAGTTTCTTAATAGAGTTGAGATCCTAATTCCACATAAAAAGCCTTATGGATAGCACAACAAACTCCTATGAGTTCAAAGATAGGTAATTCTTTACCAATTGTATCTCATGCAACTCTCAATATAACTTTTACATCTAAAATACTTATAACCTTGTGGATAGCACAACAAATTATAATATTTTAGTTGAATCATACATTTCAATACTATATGATCATATCTGAATAATACTATCCTTCTGGATAGCACAACAAGACAGTACTACCAAAATATACCATAAGCATTATTAAGTCAACATCACATCAATCCCTATAGCAAGCTTTATGGATAGCACAACAAACTTACTAGAGATTTTAACATACTCTATTGACTTAGATAAGCTAAATACCATTAGCTTCATTATGCACCAAGACAGTATCACATCAGTCCCCACAACAAGCCTTGTGGATAGCACAACAAGTCTACTATGGTTCTTGACACAGTACTGGCTTGGCATAAAGGAAGGCATGGATAGTGTTCTTTACACTTCACCATTATGACTTAATATTATTTAAATAAGAGATTGGATCTCATGCACATTCAAAATATGTATACAAATACATCACATGCAATTATATTTAGTTCTAACTACCAGCATGTAAGAGCATATTAAAGAAATTAAATGATTATGAACTTTTAATAAAATTCATCTGAGCCATAGAATGGCATATGGGTCTAACCCAAGGTTCATCATAGATTGATCCATCTCATGATCAATCTAAATACACCTCTGCTCTCCAAACGCCTGGTAGTCCTACCTTCATCTCCATGAATTTTTTCACGAATGCTCTATCTTTATCAGAAATAGAAAAAATAATTTTATCTATTTTAAATAATTTTTTTTATAATTTACATCAATATATAAATATCCTAATCAATAGTTGGAACATATAAAGAAATGTACAGCTAAAAATACAATGCATCAGGAGCACCCAACCCCTATTGCAACTATTGCAGATGCATCTATATAATCAGCCAATATGAAAGTATTCATGCATACATCCATCACATGGATGCACTATAATCCATAACCATTCATCATGTATTTATAATAATTATAAATATGATAATAAACTTTTCATGTTATTCTAATTGTGATATCATTTATAAACATGTCAATGGAGATATTTAAATATATGGGTATCGGATCTATCTAGGATTTTTGATTTGGATTCAACTCTTGATCTAATTTTAATTTTAGATCAATCAATTATCATCCTTTTGAGTTGAGTTGATCAATTCTTAGATTGATCCTAATCTAATTAGGTTAGCTAAGATCCAATCAACCATGACTCAAGTCCTAATCAAATTAGGTCAATGATAATTTGATCAATCTTAATTAAATATAATTTTAATCAAATTAGAACTATGAATTTAATTTAATCTACAATCATAAATTTTAATCACATTAGATCAATGAATTATAGTTAAATAAATCTATCGACAAAAATCCTAATCCATATCTTGAAGCATCCTTTCCATGATAAAATTTTCTCGACCCCACTCATACCTAGGATAACAACCATGATGGGAGACCCATAATGGTGAATGCCTAATTCCATGGTGGTCGGCCCTTGGATCTTGGGTGAATACATCATATGCAAGAACCCTAAGTCTTGATAATGTACATCCAATGTATCATTCCAAGACTCCGCACATCGCATGTACTAGATTTATAATTTTATAGAAAATCAGATCATAGGATCTAACCTAAACTTATCTCATAAGTCTAAAACCATAGAATGTCATATCCAAGTTCGATCATGGACTGATAATATTTATCTTTAACAAAGGATGCATCAAAAACATCAATTAAACATCATTCAAAAATCTAATTTGACATAATATGAACTGGATCTAATCTATATCACAAAATAACATGATGTTTGATTGAATCAATTTAGGGTGGCTCTGATGCCACTGTTAGATTTTAGTGATGCTGCAAAATATGATTTTCAAAATTTTTTACATACATTCAACTATTAAAAATAAGTTTTAACAATTAAAATATGACTACTAGAGTACAAATCTTAGGAACTTCTTAATGATTACAATCAAATAATTTTGGCACGCATATTAACAAGAGATTAAAATTCATATATCAAACATGAAGATGAAGATCTGGTAATTGAATGATCTTCACAAATTTTAAAGTAGAAGCTCTCCAACGATGATCCATGCGGGACAGATCAGGGTTCTTCCCAATTTGACGTAGTGCTGCAGCCATCTTTGCAAGTCCACTACCGATCATCCTTCTCAAGAACGAATTGCACCACTATCTGTATGCCTTCGAATCCTCCAATAAAACTACACTAGAGATCTTTTTTCAAAAGGATCTCATCACATAAATCAGATTTAGATGTTCAACACTTGAACAATCTGAATCTAAAGACAAGCATCACATACTTTCTATTTCTTCTTGCCTTCCTTTCTATTTTTTCCTTCTTTTCAGATTTTCTTATCTTTTCCTCTCATTCTCATACCTAATATCAATCAAAAATAGGATGGCTCAACATGATGTAGCGCCTCCTTTAAATAGGAAAGAAAGGGGTGCTACGTGCTTCCAAAGGACGTCAACTCTTGGCGTCTCTTATTCCTCATACGGTGGTTTCCAATAAATCACCATAATAAATCAGTATGTGGAGAAGTTTAGGAGCAAAAGGACTCTTCCTTCTCATAGTCCCATAATTTTAGGCATGTAGGAATTAAGAGGTGCAGGAGAAAAGAGATCGGTGTAACAACTTCCCATGCGATGTCCCATATTTTCTATGAAGAATAAATTCTCCATATGGAAGTTATTGGGTGTGGAAGAACCTTCATACAAAAGGACTCCTCTACTTCTGCACCTATATATCCCAAGACACCATCTCATGGCATGAGGAATAAATGAATGCATGGAAATAAAAGGAAGGAGTTAAGATACTTCATTAAGAAAGACTCTTCTTCTTAATGCTAAAAAGTGTGGTGCCATATTTATTTTGGCGTATGGATGGCATGGAGGTAGATGATTCCAGATGAAACTCTTTCAAGTGGATTGGTTAGCCAAACCAGGAAATCAAAGATTGAACCTAATCCTATTAGGTCAAGGCATCAAGCTTAGGGTTAGCACAAACATCTTTGCACCAAAGCCAACTAAAAACTTGAGTTAATTCATGTACTAGCAATTTAATAACTCATAGAATTTATAATAAATCCAAATAGATTAGATCAAAATCAAATATCTATTGTATGTGACCCATTGGGTTCCATATCTAGCCAGCAGTAAACTCAGACTCATGACTTAATCCGATTAGATCAGTCCAAAGGCATCAATTAATCAAAATATTTTTAATTAATTTTTGAATTAATTTTTTTTAATTCTTGTAAGTTTACAAGTCAAGATTGATGTCTAGTAACATATCATGACTATCCAAAATATATAAAATTTGATGAAAATACTAAAATTATCCTTCTGTGACGAACTATCATGCAATTCAATCTTTCGATCACATAACATCCCAGACAGACCATGGGTATGAAAACGTGTCAAGTCCAAATATCTATCCATATGTATCTCGATCTGATAATGACGACTTGATTGATGAATCAGTAGAAATTTTTTCTACTGTTCATTTCTGCTCTGGTCAGAGACTCTTAGAGTCATCATCCTATGAGATCATATAAGATGTTCTCTCCTCCTACAAGGAGTGATCAATTCATATTAATCACTCACAACCTTCATGCACACCTCACCAAACTCAGAATATCCCACACACATCTCAAAGTGGCATGCTAAGGAATAAATCAAAATAAGGATCCATATACACAAGGCACTATGGTGATCTAAGATCAAAGGATCACTTGCACCACTCTCACTAGAGAACCATCTGTCGACATACTGTAAGGCTCTATTAGATGTTTTCTCTGTGGATCAGTTCAGTGAACTCATTCTCTAATGAGTACCTATATTCTTATATTAATGTCACCATACAAGTGATTGAGAGATCAATCACCCTCTCTATCAAGCATATATAGGATGTACCAATCTTACCGGCATCATCAAATCCTGACTCGATGATCCAATAACTAAAATATTTTAGATTATGGCTATCAAGATTTTAGATCTCACTGATATGATTTCATTGTGATCCTAAAATCATTGTCCTAATCTGTGAGGTTTATCATAATCATAAAATATGATACAGCAAATGATAAAATACAACACCTCATAAATAAAATAAGCAATGTCATGCAAATGAGCACAAAGATAATCACAGAAAAGTTTCATCGTATCATCCATGCAATTGGCTTGTAGGATATTATTCTTTCAAAAACTTGAGTTAACACAATGTGCTAGCATATCAAATTAATCTATAAAATTTATAATAAATCTTAATTAGATCAGATCAAGATCAAATTTTAAAGTGTGTAATTCATTGGATTCCATATATAGTCAGCAAGGGACTCAAGCTCATGACCTAAACCAATCCAATTGAATTAGATCAGCCCAATTGTACCAATTAATTAGAACTCTTTCTAATTAATTCTCAAATTAATTTTTTTTAATTCTTGTGAGTCTATAAGTCAAGATTGATGTCTAGCAACGTGTCATGACTATCCGAAAGAGATGAAATTTGATAAAAATATCAAAATTATCCTTCAATGGTAAGTTACCGTATAATTCAATCTTTCAGTCATACAACATCCCAAATGAGCTATGGATATGGAATCATGTCAAATCTCAATACTCATTTATATATATCTCGATCAGAAGGTGATGATTCAGTTGATGATACATTAGAAATCTCTTTCTAATTATCATCTTGCTTTGGCCAAAGACTTTCCGAAATCATCAACTTATGAGATCATATAGGATGTTCACTCTCTTTATTAGGAGTGACTGATCCCTTATTGACTACTCACAACCTTTGTGCATACTTTACCATGTCCAGAATACCCCACACAAAGATCAAAAAATCAAGCTGGAGAATGAACCAAAACATAGATCCATATACACAAGGTACCATAGTAATCTCAGATCAAAGGATCATTTGTACAACTTCCACTAGAGAACAACCAGCTGACATATAAATAAGACTCCATCAGATGTTCTCTTATAGGTCAATTCAGTGAACTCATTCTCTAATGAGCATCCACATCCTTGAATTAGTGTCACCACATAAATGGTTGTAAGATCAACCACTCTCTCCATCGAGCATATATAGGATGTGCTAGTCTTACCGATATCATTGATCTCTGACTCAATGAACTAATGATTAAGAATATTTAAGATTAAGACTATCAAGAATTTAGATCTCACTGGCATGATCTCATCATGGCCCTAAAATCATTGTCCTAACCTATGGGTTCATTACAATATTAAATAAATATAAGATGCAGCATATAATAAATCAAAAATCTAATTTATTAATAATAAATATTAAATTATATGAGTTTGAAAGATAAAATGTAGAAAAATATCTTATCACATCACACATATGATTAGCTTGTAAAGCATTATTCTTTTACTTACAACAATAATCAAAAAACCTCTCACGAGTGGATCATATAGATTTTGCCTAGCTCAGAAAATGCACTTAAGTGAACTAGAATGGATCAGCTAATGAAGCATCAAACTCTCATCTCTTTGGAAATGAATCTTTGCTTTGCTCTTTTATTCTGGTTTCTTTTATCTTTCTTATTCTTGTCTTAAATGCAGAGGATGCTTGTTTAAGTATTGGAGATTGGTAGCGCTGGAACTCACTTAGTGCCATTGCCGTTCCTTAAGTGCTCAGCCAACAAGTTGTTGGAAAAATCGATGGACTGTAGAGGTACGGCTCCTGTGACTTAGATGACGATGCCTATAAATTTGGAGACGGCTTTTGGCTTTACCTATGTTTGCTCAGTCCCCTGGAGACGACTCCTGGCATCCAGGAGGTAGCTGTTGAATTTTTGCAATGTCAACTTCTCTTACATAAGACGAGTTCTAAAATCTATGCATCGACTTCTCTTGCACAAGACAACTTATGAATTGATGGAGACAACTCCTTGATCATATTGGTCGGCTCCTGGACTTGGAAGGTTACTCCTTTTACGCAGGTTAGTTCTAGAGTTTAGGAGGCAGATCTTAAGACTTTGCAGTCAACTCCTCTAATTGGAAATGACTCCTCGGCAAAATGGTGTCAACTCATTTTCACTCAACTCTTTATCAATATAGAGGAGATGACTCCTGTTAGGCTGGAGGCGGCTCTTAGTCAACTCAATTTTTCCACACAATTCCCAAGATGACTACAATAGATGTGGAGACAACTTCAATGCTGGTTCGACATTTTTAAGTTTCAGCATTTTGTATTTCTTAACTTTATACAAAGCAAATTTAAATTATTTATAACTTCTCAAATATTTTGTTATCATTAAATTAATTTTTTGGAGTCAACAATCTTTCATATGAATTTCATATTCCTTAGGTAAGAGTTTCCTAAAAGCAAAATATTCTTTTAACTTTGGAACATAACAAATGGCATAAATAAGCCTATGTCCACCATATTTTTTAAGCAACTTAAAAGGATACCTTTGCCTTTAATTTGAATCTTTGAAGAGCCTTTAAAAGTAACATTGCCGCCAACCTTTTTATCTAACACCACGAACTTGCTTTTGCCTCCACATATATGATTACTTGCACCATTCTCAAGGTACCACAAATTTGTTTCTTCTTTGTCGTTTTCTTTGAGTGATGGCAATAATACGGGCTCTTCCGCTTCTTCCACCAACAAAGTTTGCTTTCTCTTCAAAATTAAAAGTACCGTGACATTCCTCCAAATAATGATTATACTCATGGCAATTGTAACATTTTGCTTGAGACTTATCATATCTTCTCTCATTTGTTCTTGAATTATTTTTCTTTTTCTTCCTCTTCCTCTTAATGAGTTTTGGCTTCTATCTTCATTGGATGGGTTATGACCATCCTCTTCTCCTCTTCTTCGACCATGACCACATCCACATGCATGTCCTTGAGTTGTTCTACATCATTCACATGCTTTTCCCCTATTTTGTCGAGAGAGCTTTTTTTGCAAAACATATGTTCAATATTTCATGTGCTTGTGTTTGTCATCCTCTCTTCATAGGCTTATAATAACCTACTTAATCAATCCATTGTCATTGACTCTAAGTACTTGGATGCCCCAATAGCCACCACAATATGTTCAAACTTTGAATACAATGGTCTAATCACATGAACATCTTGCACATTTTGACCGTTTGTTTTCATTTGGTTGATAATTTCTAAAACTATGGTGAAATAATTGGAAATGGATTTGGACTCCTTCATGTCGAGTGCTTCAAACTCGACTCTAAGGATTTGGAGATGAACTTTTTTCATATTTCGTATTCCCTTATGAGAATTTTGAAGTGGTTGCATCAATCACCTTCTCAAACATATCATCCGATCCTTCTTTCCTATTCCTTTCCAAGGCATCTTTTGGGCTTGATTTAATAATAATTTTTTATTTTATGCTCTTCATAGCTTTTGCCGACAATTTTCTATGCTCCTTGTGATCCAAGGATGGCCTTCATTCAAATTGACCAATTGTCAAAGTTGTATCAGAGTAGAAGTCCGTCCACACTTTGTCAGAGCCATGTTCTCTCCTAAATCTTGCAAAGCTCTGATATCACTTTGTTGGAAATTTGGTGGGCTCATATAAACATGAAAAGAAGGAGGATACTACAACTCACTAATGAAATTTAATTCCACTGAATAAAAATGATTTGGTATAATACGGTATTTAGAATGCTCCTAAATGCTTCTAGCGGCCGAACTTTACATTCATGGAACAAACGCTTGAATTTCCTGACATTCATGACTATTAATTCCCATACATGTATGAATGTGAAAGGTGAAGAGATGATCAAGACTCCAAACTTCATGAATCTGTATTTACCCATAATTATTATAAAATTGCAGTTTATATTCCAACAAGAAAACCCATCAAAACAAAAGAAAGAAACATGGAGCATCCAATAATCAAAGAGACGATCAACCCTCCATGGTGGCTTCTCTCTTTTACGGCAAGAGACTGAAGCCATCACGTTTGATAATAGCTAAGGGCAGAATAATAGGTTTGCATGAAGCTGAGAATGAGGAGGACAGCAGCAGCCACCACCGAGATGGTCACCCATGGATTGGAGAAATAATTGAGCTTTAGATCAGCATACCATCTATTCCATTTGCTGGCGTGATATCTATTCACGTCATCAATTAGGCTTTTTAAATATATCGACCTAATTTTGGCTCTCAGACTCAACTTGCTGAAGAAAAAGGTCGCATCCTTGCTGGTGGGTAACCTGTTCAACAAGATCCCACTCCTTTCAAGCACACTCGCATCACTTTCTTTGTTTATCAGGCAGTTCATGAATGCTGCATAGGTTGTGACATGACGTTCGATCAGAAGGTGATAACACTGCTCAAAGGCGATGAGATTATGGAGCATTGTTTGGGTGCCATCATTAATTTCCAAGAACGGGATCTTCATCACCCCGTTGCGGAAACTTATGTCCAAGATGCTGCCTGAATGTTTCTTGAACGTCACGGCAGACCCATCCTGGAGCTCTGTCGCGCTAGGAACAACAGTTGGAGTGCGGAAAATGAAGTCTATTATGTTCTGTTTGGCTACATTTATGGGCTCGAACCTAGTAGGACACAAGGACAAGCGAAATAGGTGCAGCAAATGGAGGACTTGCTCGGGAAGAATAGGGGGATCCAAATCCCCAATCATACCGGTCTGATCAAGGGATCGGAGGGCATAATGAATGAAAGTGCCAGTGTAAGGCTCAGCGAATCTCCCAGCAAAATTCCTGAATGCTTGTTCCCACCGATCCCATTGTATAGTTGGACTAAGACGAAGAAAGGGATCTGGTTCTCGAGCATCAGCAAGTCAAGCATGATTTGGTCTGATGGCCATTTCGGATCGAACGTAAGGGAATCCATAGCTTTGAAAGCCATAAAAATGAAGCAGCCATCGAGCAGCAGCATCTCTAAAAAGCTTCGACTGTCCATGGACACGTCTTCTGAGTAGTAGCTGCGAGCCTCTTGCTCCCTCGACGTCATATCAAGGAGCCATTTTTGGAGCTCGAGTGAATGCTGGGAGATGAAGTAATTTACGCACCCCTCTTGACTTCGTCCTTGATCAGCAGCTCGGAATGGCCCCTGTGGTAGGGCCGATGGCGACCACCTTCGGCTGGTAATGCTCGGGCTTTGTTCCAAGAAGCTTGTGGGACCCTGAAGATGCTGGGATTGGTGGTCGATTCTTCCCTTGCCCGCTCCTGATTTTCCCAAGGTGGCGTCCAGAAAGAGGCCGCCCGGATGTTGCCCTGAATGTCTTCGATCCATGCGGTCTCTGAGTTGTTACCGACCATTGCGGCATTTGAGCTATCAAGGTTCCTTCATTGATCTTGCAATAATTGTGACGGAGGACAGGTTATTGCAAGGTTCCAAGACGAATAAATGATTCTGGTTCTTGATCAGAGCCAGCAAAATGAAAACAAAGGCTTCGAACATGCAAACGAATCTACTTGTTTTGGAATGTAGCACCTGCTCTACAGTCGCATGCGAATCTACACCTCACTTGCGATACAACAAATCTATTTATTCTACCCGCTAGGGCACATATCACAAGGAATTAGAAAAAACAAACCTGCAGAAGTTGTTTGCAACTATTTTGGCACCTCCCCAAACCAAAGGTTCAAAATAGGAGCCAATCCAAATCATGGCATCTCACCAAATTATATCATGTGTGATGTCTCTCCCAATCCATGGTGGATTTTGTTGGTTTCTGTGTGTGCGTGTGTGTGTGTATATATATATATAAACCTGTCGAGTTCCAGTTCTCAAAGCACTCCAGCTCCATCATTAATCCATCTACACTGATCTCAAAGCGCTTCTTGATGGTGTATGTTAAATTTGATGATTTGCTGTTGCCTAACGACATGAAACAATTTAAACGCTGAGTTTGGAATTCGGCAGGGCAGCCTTAACACAACTATGGCCCATGAATGGCCCTGGAACACTAATGATTCGTTTCCCATCTTGGATCTATTATAGAAAAGAAGAAATAAACAGATTTAAAAAAAAAAATTAACATAATTAGAGCTGGTTAAATGAAGCAGAAAGGTACTTGGAAGGCTTTTAAGCAATTTATACGTGTCTTGCTAGCTTGAGGGATATTTTGTGAAAAAGCTGCAAGGCCTAGAATGTTGTATGAACACTGCATGATTAATTGGGCGCAATCATACAGGACAAAAATATCAGGGGGCTGATGTTGAGATAGCTCTGTACAATCATACATGTGGTATTCTAGTTGCATTGGTTTCTTTAATCTCAGTCAGGGGTGACACCTCTAGATTTTATGCATGTTTTAGATGTACATCTTGATCAGCTGCACATGGTAGAACCAATGGATATGGTCATTCTGGCTCATGGACATCGGAGAAGTTGAGCCGACCCTATGGGTTCCACCATGTGGTTCCAAGCACTCTATAATTATAATTTTTATGCTTGCCTTTCTTAGAGGATTTGCAGGGGCTGTAATACTATTATGGTCTTAAACAGAAGTTCTTGGAGACTATGTTCACATATATAGGTGAACTACTGTCACAACATGAAGGCTCAAAGTTTGTTTGATTTATAACAATATTATCTGAATTACGAAAAAATAAAGTATTGAGTTATTCCTCTATTTCTTTTTACAATTAAATAATTTTAATTGTGAGTTATTTCCTTGCTCTAGAAAGACTAAATTATTCATAAGTTCTATGTTGCACTCATGAACTATTTGCGACTAAAATCTATCAATTAATTTTCATAAAAATATACTTTAAATTTATTAAAGGAAAAAATTTAGATCTATAAATTGGAAGCTGGTAATGCCATATGTTGCTCATAATGTTAGTCATTCATGTCACTTTTATAATTCTAGTTTTGTATGAAAAATTTATATATAGATATACCATTTGTTAGTGCAGAAATCCACCGACGTCGGAGAAAATGGAGTCGAGGATGCCGCGGTCGCCGCCGGAACCTGCAAAAGGAAGTCTAAATCGGAGTTGGGGTTGCTCCGGCAAGACCCTCCGACGCTCAAGTCAGTTCTTTGCCTCAACAAGAATGGAGTGCTCGAACGAAAATTTTAGCAGAGTTTTGAGATAGAGACTAGAGCTTAGAAATAACGTATCTGGGGGTCCCTATTTATAGGGAGAGGGCCTAACAAACTGATAGCGATGCCTGCAACCGCCTGGTGGTGGGCCGTTCAGGGCTATGAGTGGTTTGTTACGGAGAGTAGTGGGATGGAGTCGTGGCCATCGCCGTGGCCTACCACGTGGAGTCTGTTGTGGAGAGTGGAGTGGTGTCCGTTGTCGTGGCTTGCCAGAGCATGATAGAGCCGCATGGGGTCCGTCGCAGGAAATGAAGCAGAGTCGTGGCCATTACTGTGACCTATCAGGGAGTCTAAGCCTGTCGGCTGAAGCTAGGTGGGGGTGTTTGGAGGAGCGGAATAACTCTCTGTCTGAGAGGAGCTCGGATGTCTGAGAGGAGCTCGGTGTTCTCGAGGTCGCTGACGAAACCGCTGCCGACAGGTGCCTTAGGTGTTGGCGCGGCAAGTCAAAATCATTTTGTCGTAGAAGCTCGGATGGAGACTTCCAGTTGGCGAAGTCCGATTGGAGTTGGCCTGACGCAGAACTTATTGGAGAACTGTCTGCCGGGAGGTCCGATTCCATGAGGAGTTCGGCTGATGGTCGACTACTTGGCCGAATTCAAAAGGTGTCGTAGAAGCCTGTCCGTAGGAGGGACCAATGGAACACTGTTGGAGCCCGGCTGGAGTCGTTGAAGGTCGGTTGACGCTGTAGAAGGTCGAAGGTCGGAGATGCATGGAAGACACCGGAAGTAATTGGCCGTTGGGGGAGTCTTGCTGCTGGAGTCCGTCCGTTGTAGAGGCTTGCTCAAAATCTATCAGTTGCAGGAGTTCGGTCGGAGCCTGACTTTTGTAGAAGTTCGGATGGGACACTTATTGATGAAGTCCGGTCGGGTCCGCCTGCAATAGGAGTCCAGAAGGAATTTGCTTACAGTAAAAGCTCGGATGGAGGCTTACAATGGAGATCCGATGTGGACCGCTCGTAGTAGAAATCTGAAGTAGCCCGGTTATAGTAGAAGCTCGGAGTAGACCACTCTTGGTGGGAGCTCGGAGTAGACCGTTCGTAATAGGGATTTCAAGCAGATCATCCGCAGTAGAAGTTCGACGTAGGTCGTTTGGCTCCCGTAGGAGCTCAAGTCTTTCTGCAGTAGAGATTTGAGGCAGTGGTCCAGCTCCCGTAGGAGTTCGACGGAGATCAACCTGCAATAGGAGTTCGGAGTAATGGTCCGGCTCCCGTAGGAGTCCGGAGGAAGCTTACCTGCAATTGGAGTTTGGCTCCCGAAGGAGTTCGGGGCAGTGGACCGTCTCCCGCAGGAGCCCAGATGGAACCCTCCTGCAATAGAATTCGGGAAGAAGTCTGACTCCCGTAGGAGTTCGGATGAGTTGGACCGGCTCCCGTAGGAGTCGGGACGGAGTCCAGGAGGTGGTCGACCGTCGTAGAGATTTGGTGTTGGGGAAGTTCGGCCACTGTCGAAGTTTTGGAAGAAGTTCGGATTGGAGTCGATCGTGATTGGAAAGGATCTGAAAGAGGCCCGGAGAA
>KE506965.1:18464-30152 GCA_000441515.1 Elaeis oleifera
CACCTTAATCAAAGAATATTATAAGAGAAACTATAGGAAAGCTTTCTAATTCATTGATCTAGTGGATTTAAAAGTCCTGGATCTTTTAGATAATTATTTTATATTTGATTAATTTACTACTTTGGTAGTTCATAATTCAACAAACAATCCTCCTCTTTTCTTTAAAGCTCGTCTGAATAAGTATTTGAACATACTTAAAATTAATTCCTTATGGGATCGACCCGTACTTGTCGAACGTGCTACATTGCACACCGTACGCTTGTAATAAATTTAAGACACATCAATAGGGTATTGATATACCAGCACACAATCTTCACTAGCAAGGATCGATATACCAATGCACAATCCTCACTGATAGGATGTCGATGTACCAAGCACCACTCCAACTGATAGAGTGTTGATATACCAGTGCATAACCCTCACTGGTAAGATATCGATGTGCCAAAATATATCCTCCATTGGCAGGGTTTCGATATATAGTTAGACTGCGAGTCAAAATCTATCTAGATTCAAATCTCTCTTTTCAGTAAATAATTTCGTATTCCAATCAAATAATACACAAAATCATTTAGCATCAAAATCAATCAGTCACAGCTCCACAACAGAATCAATACATTTGATAATGCATCAAATAATACTCTATAATGAAGTAAATTTAGCAAATAATATCATGCTTCATATTCATAAATAAAAATAATATAATTCAAAATTCAATAATATAAATACTATACAACTTATCGATAAATTTAAAAAAAAATTACATTACTTACCTTACATATACCCAACACATCCACATAATTCTATAAATTTTTTACAAAATCTTTATTTTATAGATCATATTGAATTACCCCAATGTTGGAAATCTTTTGTTGAGATGACTATACTCTTATATAGAATTAAGTCTACTAATTAGAAAGGATACGGATAATTAAAATGACATAATTCATAGGGAGTCGCATCTTATGTTTCGGATCGATTGGTCATTTAATTTCATGTAATCAAAAATTATACTAAGATATAGATAGTTCCATAGAGATCAAGGGTGATCAAATCCATAGTATCCGACAAGAGTCATGGTAGAGGCTAGTATGGTGCTCGATGATTAGAAGTCAGTTTGATCAAATAACATAATTTAATCAAGATCAGATTAAGATATAAGTAGCACCACAGAGATCAAATAGATCAAATCTAATGATATTCAGATCTGGTTAAGGATTCAAGGTGGGTACTGATATACTATCCAACAACCACGAATCAGGATCCTTCACTAAGCTCGATTAAAATCATTGAAAGAAAGTTTTTTACTCGATCAAGTTTAGAGAGATAAATTTCATATGGAGAGAAACAATTCTAGAGATAAAAAGGTGTATAGAGAGAAAGCAAAATTTTTTAGAGAGATAAAGTATAGAGAGAAAATAGAAAGGAGAAAGGAAAACTGGATAGAGAATTGTTAGATGTATATCTTGGAAAGTCAATATGGTTGACACATTGTAATAATTCTAGGACATATTTTTGTACTTCTATATTTTTGATTATCAACAAAGGATATTTTCTATCCATTCTTGTCTAATGTGTCCAAGAAAATTAATAACTTAACGATATATATTCTCAAGTATGGAGAATTAGAAACATATATAATTAATTCCTAAATTGCTCCTGATCAATGGATCATCATAGGGACAGTAAATGATCCAATTAGATTGGTGCACCCATTACTTCTTTGGGGTAGATGAGTTTCTAGTCTATAGTGTAGGAACACTAAGTGAAAGTACGAGTGGTTGTTAGAGAACATTGGTACTGAGCATGACCAAATGAGAAAGCATATAAATTTCTACTCGCTCAGTGATCATCTCAATACTGTAATGGTGTGAGTGGTTCCTTGACCTGCAGTGTCTCGACTACTCACAGTGAAGTTGCTGTAGTTTGACTACACATAAATATGGTTCCTAGCTATATGGATCTTTGTAGTGAATGTTAGCTATAGTAGGTTCACAGTAGTGCACATTTAGATGGGATCTGTCGACCTTAGTAAATAAAGAACAGTCCTATGAAATTTGAGAAGCTAAGTTCTTAAGTCTATGGCCATAGCAAAATGATTAATGAAAAAGAGTTTTCATGAGTTTCACAATCGAACTCAAGCTGATCGAATCTTTCATATGACTGATATTGAGGTTTGATGAGTTTTCATAATCTTCACTTGGTCGGAACTTACGATAGAGAAATTGAATCACATATTCGGTTCTGCTGAGTTGCCATTATATACTGTTAGGTGTCACTGATAGATTGTGGAAACTCACTCGGATCATTCTGGATCGATGATCCTTGATAGGTATAAGTTAGAATTATTCTAATTCATTGAAAGATGTTTTGATGATACTGTGATGGAGATCATGGTACATTTTATTACCAAACAGAATTGAATCTATGGGATCACACAACAAAGAAATTAGATCTTGGATTGATCAATTGAACTTGTAAAGTTCAAATTGAGTTAGGATTTGAGAAATTCTGATGTATTTAGGTGCACCATACTAGCACATGATTAAACCTAATCCTTCTTGACTTGATCAACTTATTAGATAGGATTTAACCAAGTCAAAGCTAGAGTCCCATCTTTCTTCTTATTGGACACTGGATATGGATGAGGAAGATGGGGCACCCCCCTTCTGCATACATGCATGGAAATGAGAAAGAAAAGGGCGCGCCATCTGGATTCCCCTTCTGCGTACATGCGTGGAAATGAGAAAGAAAAGGGGCGCGCCATCTGGATGAAATCTAGATGGGCGCACGCCCTCTTTTGGATAAGGACCAGGGGCGAACGCCCCTGGTAGTTGGATAAGAGGGAGAAGAGATAGGGGTGCATGGCCCATCTAGATAAGATCCAGATGGGTGCAAGCCCCCTCTTTCATCGATGTTTTTCATGGGAGTTTTCATGAGAGATTTGGAAGTGGTGCCAGAAGGAGGAGTCCTATTTTAAGGCATGGAAAGGACAACGACTTAAGCAGAAAGACTCTAAGGTTTATTTAAACCCCTAAAGAAATCTAATTTCTCTTATGCGAAGTCAGACACTAAGGTTTATTTAAACCCCTAAAGAAATTTGATTTCTCTTATGCGAAGTCGTATGCAAAATATTTCTAGCGCCATAAAAGATCCCACACCCTCTCTCTTCTCACACCTCTCTCATCCACACCACCTTTCTCTCTTCCCTACCCATCACACTCAAGAGTTGGGGCATTCCATTGATTCACATGCCTAAGGTGTTGAGCGCACAGATCCAGGGAGATCTACGATCAGATCTGAGGTGATCTGAATCTGATCTGCATATGGGAAGAAGAATAGAAGGAAGATCAATTGATCCAAATCAAATCTAAAGGTTGATCACGTGTTTTTGAAAGATCTGACTTAAAGAAGGATGATCTGAAGAAGGAGCATCCGATATCGAGTCCCAAGTGGACATCCATAGAGGTCGGACATGTGTGCAGCTTCAACAGAATGAGAAGCATCCTTAGATCTAGATCTGAAGAAGGGAATAACGATTCAGGTAAAGTGATTCAATCACCAATGTATTTCATTCTTGAAATCAGATGTATACATATTTATTTTCATTATATCAACTAGATCTATAGGTGTATGCATGCGTAGATTATTTGTTAATCTAATCTTCCTTCATTTTTGATTTCAAAAAAGTTTTGAAATCTACATGCTCGAAAAATATCTAAATCAAAAAGTGGTATCAGAGCCATGGGTTCATATGTATGAAAATAACATGCAATTTGATTTCTAATCAGATCTAAAATTAATGAGATTAATGATCTAAACATCGGTATGCCATAAAATTATCCTGACATAAGATTTATCTCTTATGTTGAAAAGAATGTCCTATATCGATATTGAGAGATTTTGAAAAATATTTTCAATTTAGATATATTTTTTATTCATGTATATGATATGAGAATGCATGTTTAGATCTGAAAATAGATTTTTAAATCTGATTTAATATTCATATATAAGATATGTGAAAGTATGTTTAGATATGAAGTTATGTTCATATATGTGATATGTAAAAACATGTTTAGATGTGAAATTTAATTTAATACATATGTGATATATGTGTAGATTAAATTTCTAGTAGCCTAGTACTCTTCGAGAATCATAATAAAGACCATCCTGTCATAGAGGATTATGGTGAAAAAGGTGCCTAATGAATCAAGAAGAAGAACTGCAATAAAAAAACTCTAGATGTATGAGATACATAATTAATTGTTTAGATATGAAATAGTTTCGACATCTAAACTAAATCCTATATTCATAATGTACTTAATTAAGATCTAAAATTGAGAATTAAAGATCTAAAATTAAGATTAAAAGATCTAAAATTGAGAATTTAAGATCTAAAATTTTATGATAATACGTGAGGGTTTGGACTTGGGTGGTTCAATTAGGTCTAGTAATTCGATTACTTTTAGATAATCGATTAGTACATGGTGGGATTCAATCTAGATGAACGGTTGACCAACCCAATCAAGAGTTGATTAGGATTAGGTCAAGAGTGCTCGAGATCAACCTAATAGTTGTAGATTGGTCACATCGATTAACAGCCACATGTTGAATCGATTAACTGAAAGATCTGATTTAGCTCGAGCCTGAGTTATGCAAGCTAGCCTATTCGAAATTGATTGATCTATTGGTATCTAAAGAAAGTATTTTGATTTGATCTAAAAAAAGATAATTATTTAATTAATTTTGTTCGTTGACCTAGCCAATTTGTTAGTATCTAAGGAAAGCAACGGAGGGATCTCCACCGATCTTGCACTTATCTGATCAATTTGGTTGATTAGTCTTGATAAGGTTGCTTGGTGATTCAAGCTAGCCCACGCCCTTAGGATTAGTCATAATAGTTATGACTAATTAAGATGAGACTTAAATTAAATCTCTTTGCAAATATTAAGTCTAGGTCTTCCACTATTGTAGGAGTGCGGGCGTCCAACCGGTGTTGACTATTCTCGACTAGTTACAGTGGTTCAGTTGCATCAGAAAGATGCAACCTCCCTATTAACATGAGATGTTGCTCGATGATGGGTTGGCCCAATAACTAGATACGGTGAGGAACCGAATGATGGCTTTATCTATGCATTGAATGGTAGGTTTGACTTAACTAAGGATTAGGCCAATAACCTGGTACGGTGAGGCTTCATTATTTAGAAATCGAGTCACTATAATATACTTGAGAAGTATTGGATAAGAGTTATCCACTCATTGATTTTGTATGTCACCAATAACCGAGCATGATGAGGTATGACTAAATCGATGGGACTACAGTACCCACTAGAAATTCTTAGTCACATTAAGATTTTCATTTCTCCATCCGGGGAGTGTGAGGGATCCGAAAAAATAGTAGGAATCCAATTTATTTCTAAAAGTCTCTAAAATAAATTAAAATTAAGTACAAATATCTAACTTGAATCTCTACTCTCGCAGTTAAACCATATCAGCTTCCAACCCCTTAGTCCATATCCTCGAGTCCAACTGATTGACTGGAACCAACTTTGAGGATTAGCTTAGAAACCTCAAGATTATCTTGATTTCTAAAAAATAAGGAATGTACTTGACCAGGACCCCCTTGCTTTACCAAGCCATCCTAATATTGATCAGAGAGTAGCACTCGATAAGTGGATGGATGATGACAATCGGGTCAAGTACTACCTACTGGCTTTGATAACAAATGAGTTGTCGAGCCAGCATGAGCACATACCTACTTTCAGAGCTATAATCACTTACCTACAAGAGTTGTATGGTGAGCAGAGCCATACCGCGTGCTTCAAAGTATCTAAAAGACTCTTCAATTTGAAGATGCGTGAAGAATAAATAATGATCAAGGACCTAGAGGAGCTTAAGAAGCTCGGTCTAACTGTGTAGGAGTTACAGATGGATTTAATCCTACAATCTCTGACCAGTTCATATAGTCAATTTTTGTAAACTACCATATAACAAATTGACTGCACTTTATCTGAATTGATCAACATATTGGTTACTGCTTAGAGAATCTTGAAGATTTCAAGGGGCTCGATTCTTGCTATGGAGCACCATCTTCTTCCAAGAGAAAGTTTACTTGGAAGAAAAAGAACAAGCCAGCGAAGAAGTAAAAGAAGGAGAAAAAATAGAAGAAGGACACTCCAAAGAAGGTTGCCGACAAGAAAAATATTTCCACTATAATATTGACGGTCATTGGAAGAGGAATTGTCCAAAGTACCTGGAAAGCCTGAAGAAGAAGAAAGGTGATACACCTTTGGAAGATATGTCTTAGTTACTTGTTATTGAATCAAATCTAATGATTTCTTCTACTTCTAGTTGGGTCATAGATTTGGTTCTAGTGCTCATAGTGTATTTCAATGTAGGGTCTAGTGGAAAGTAGAAGGCTTAGAGATGGTGAGATAACTCTTTGAGTTGGCAATGGTGTAAGAATTGCTGCTGTTGCTGTTGGCACCTACCCTCTGCGACTATCATCTGAATTTATTTTAGTTCTTAGAGACTGTTTCTATGTACCTATAGCTAGCAGGAATCTGATTTCCATCTCTATGCTAGCACAGAAAAATTACATTTTAATTTAATAAAGACCATTGTTTGATTTATTTAAGAAATAAATTAATTGTAAATGGTGTTTTAATTGATAATCTCTACCATTTATATGTTGATATGGATGTGAACATTAACGAGTAAATTGTTAGTGCGGTAGGAACTAAACAACCTAGAGATAACCTAAACTACAAGTATTTGTGGCATCTTAGACTTGGTCATATTGGAGAGGATAGAATAAACAAACTAGAAAAGGATGGAATCCTTGACTTGGTGAGTTCTGGATCATACCCAGTCTGTGAATCCTATCTTTAAGAAAAATGATCAAGTTATCCTTTGTAGGACACGAAGAAAAGCCACTAAGATACTTGTCCTAGACACACTGATGTATGTGGGCCATTTGATGTACAGGTCAGAAATAGTTATCAATACTTCATAACTTTTATCGATGATTTCTCATGATATGAGTACGTATTTCTTATGAGATATAAGTCTGAGGCCTTTGAAAAGTTCAAAGAATTCAGAAATGAGATAGAAACATAAATAAAAATTTTAAGGTTCTTCGATCAGATCGAGGAAGAGAATATCTTAATTAATTTTTTTTTTGATTATTTTAAGAAAATGATATAGTCTCACAATGGACTCCTTCTAGTACACTTCAACTCAATAGGATATTTAAAAGGAGGAATAGGATCCTATTAGATATGGTCCGATCTATGATGAGCTACACTGACCTATCCTTATTTTTTTGGAGATATTTCTTACTAACTTAATTATTGTTAAATAGGATTTTCTCTAAATTCATTCTCATCAGACCGTATGAGATATGATATGGTAAGAAACTAAATCTGGATCATCTCAAGATTTGGAGATGTCTAGCCTATGTTAAAAAATAAATGACAGACAAGTTAGAGGCTCGATCAGTAAAAGCTCGCTTTATAGGATATCCTAAAGAGTCATTCGGATACTACTACTTTTCAGATGATCAAATGTGACTGTGAGTCAGCATACCATATTTCTTGAAAATAGTTATTTAGGATGGTGGTAATGGGAGGTTGATTGAGCTCGAAAAAAAGATCTCTAAAGAGCAACGAGCTGACGATCATATTGAACCCATTAATTATGAGCCAATAGAAGTTGTACCTCCTCTACCTCATAGGTTTAATAAGATCTTTCATCCTCCTGAAAGGTACTTGGATATGCTTATAGAGGACATAAAAAAATATTTCTCGTAGGAGATAAGGATCAAGGTGATGATCTTAAAACCTATGACGAGATGATGTCTGACATCGCTCTGAGAAATAGTTGAATACTATGAAGTCAGAGATTGACTTGATGCACTCAAACCAAGTATGAACCTTAGTGGTCCACCAAAAGGTACTGTATCCATCAGGCGTAAATAGATCTACAAAGAAAATAGCTACAGATGGTAAGGTAGAGACCTATAAAGCTAGGCTTGTGGTAAAAATTATAGTCAACATGAAGGTATTGACTATCAGGATATCTTTTCGCCTGTAGCCATGCTTAAATCCATCTGCACACTGCTTGCTATTATAGCTTTCTATGATTATGAGATATGGCAGATAGACATAAAAATGATGTTCCTAAATGGATATCTTGAGAAAGATATTGGAACAATCCTTGGGTTTCACTTTCAGTGATGGGAATTACAAAGTTTGTAAGCTGTAAAGATCCATATATGGATTAAAATAAGCTTCTCAGAGTTGGAATACTTGTTTCAACGATGCGACCAAATCATTTGATTTCATCAAGAATGAGGAACCTTGTGTCTACAAGAAGGTCAGTGGCAGCACTATCACATTCCTCGTACTGTATGTGGATAGCATCCTCCTTCTAGAAAATGACATTTTCATGCTAACCTTAGTCAAAATATGGTTGTCCAAAGAATTCTCGATAAAAGATTTAGGAGAAGCATCCTATATTCTAAAAATAAAGGTCTATAGAGATAGATCCAAAAAGATGCTTGGCCTTTCATAAAAAATGTACATATATAGAGGAAGTGCTGAAGAGGTTCAGCATAGAAGACTCTAAGAAAAAACTTCTGTCCCTCAGATATGGCATTCATCTCTCCAAAAAGATGTACCCTAGCACATCTGAGGAGATTGAACGCATGAGCTAGATCTCTTATGTTTCAGTCATAGAGAGCATCATGTATGCCATATTGTGTATTTGATCTAATATTATCCTTGCTGTGAGCATCACGAGCAGATATCAGTCGAATTTAGATGAAAAGCACTAGATAGCTGTGAAGAATATCCTTAAGTACTTGAGAAGAACTAAAAATCTATTCTTAATCTTTGGAGGAGGATCTGATCTTCAGGTTGAAGGATACACTGATTCAGACTTTATGTCTGATCTTGATGATAGAAAGTCTACATCAGGATATGTATTCATATGCAATGGTGGTGCCACAAGCTGGAAGAGTTTCAAGCAACCCATCATCACAGATTTGAAGATGGAAGCTGTAAATCGCTACTTCGGATACTGCAAAGGAAGCCTTTTGGTATAAAAATTTATCACAGAACTTAGAGTAATGACAACAAATACCATCCCCTGTACTGAGATAACAACGGTGCCATAGCACTTACTAAAGAGTTTAGGTCTCATTAGAAGTCTAAGCATATAGAGCGGTAGTTTCACATCATACGTAACTATCTCAAGAAGAAGTACGTCGACGTGCAAAGAGTAGACTCCACGGACAATATGACAGACCCACTGATGAACCAATTAAGCCAGCAAAAGATTGAAGTCCACCTTGAGAAGATGAGACTTAGGTTAGTGGCCAATTGACTTTAGGATAAGTGAGAGATTATTAGATGTATGTCCTGAAAATTCAATATGACTGACACATTATAATAATTTTAGGATATATTTTGTACTTAAATATTTTGATTATCAATAAAGGACATTTCTTTCCATTCTTATCTAATGTATCCAAGAATCGTCTTAGGAATTAATGACTTAAAGATACATATTCTCAAGTGTTGAGAATTAAAAATATATATAATTAATTTTAAATTACGTCCAATCGATGGATCATCATGGAGATGATGAATGATCCGATTAGATTAGTGCACTTATCGCTTTCTTTGGGGTAGATAAGTTTCTAGTTTATAGTATGGAGACACTGAGCTAAAGTACGAGTGATTGTTAGAGAACATCGGTATTGAGCGTGACCAAATGAAAGATCATATGGATGTCTACTCACTCATCAGTGATCATCTCGATGCTGTAGTAGTAAGAGTAGTTTCTTAACCTGCGGTACCTTGGCTACTCGCAGTGACGTTGCTGTAGTTTGACTACACATAAACATAGTCCCTAGCCATATGGATCTTTGTAGTGGATGTTGGCTGCAGTAGGTTCACTATAGGAGTAGGATGAGTACTCAGATAGAATTTATTGTCTTAATAGATAAGGAGCAGTCCTATGGAATTTGAGAAGCTAAGTCCTTAAGTCTATGACCATAGTAAGGTGATTGATGGGAAAGAGTTTTTATGATTTTCACAATCGGACTCGAGTTGATCGAATCTTCTATATGACAGATGTTGGGGTTTGATGAGTTTTTATAACCTCCATCTAGATCGAGACTCATGATAGAGGAACAGAATCACACGGTAACTATATTTAGAGGTTCTAATTATTCGATTCGGCTAGAATGTCATTATATACTGCTAGGTGTCACTAATGTATTATGAGAACCCACTCAGATCATTCTAGATCAATAATCTTTGATGGGTATGAGTTGAAATTGTTCTAACCCATCGAAAGATGCTTCGATGATACGATGATGGAGATCATGGTATGTCTCATTATTAGATAGAATTGAACCTATGAGGTCACATAACAAAGGAATTAGATCTTAGATTGATCAATTGGGCTTGTGAAGTTCAAATTGAGTTAGGATTTGAGAAATCCTATTGGGTTTAGGTGCACTATGCTAGCATATAGTTAAACCCGATCCTCCTTAACTTGATCAACATATTAGATAGGATTTAAACCAAGTCAAAGCTAGAGTCCCATCTTTCTTCTTATTGGACATCGGATATGGACGAGGAAGATGGGGCGCCAAGAGTTGGCACCCCCCCTTCTGCGTGCATGAGTGGAAATGAGAAAGAAAGGGGCGTGCCATTTGGATGAGATCGAGATGGGAGCATGCCCTCTTCTGGATAAGGACCAGGGGTGCACACCCCTGGTAGTTGGATAAGAGGGAGAAGAGATAAGGGCGCATGCCCCATCTAGATCAGATCCAGATGGGCGCAAGCCCCCTCTTTTATCGATATTTTTCATGTGAGTTTTCATGAGAGATCTGGGAGTGGCACCAGAAGGAGTTCTTCTGTTTTAAGGCATGGAAAGGACAACGACTTAAAGCAGAAAGACTCTAAGGTTTATTTAAACCCCTAAGAGAAATCTGATTTCTCTTATGCGAAGTCATACGCAAAATATTCTAGCACCACACAAAATCCCATGCCCTCTCTCTTCTCACGCCTCCCCTTTTCCTCACCCATCACACCCAAGAGTTGGGGTGTTCCGTTGATTCACACGCCCGAGGTGTTGGGCACACAGATCCAGGGAGATCTACGATCAGATCCAAGGTGATTTGAATCTGATCTACATCCGAGAAGAAGAATAGAAGGAAGATCAGCTGATTCAGATCATATCTGAAGGCTGATCACATGCTTTTGGAGGATCTGACTTGAAGAAGGAGGATCTAAAGGAGGAGCATCTGAGATCGAGTTTCAAGTGGATGCTCATAGAGGTCAGACACGTGTGCAGCTTCAACAGAACCAGAGGACATCTTCAGATCCAGATCTGAAGAAGGGAATAGCGATTCAGATAAGGTGATTCAATCACCAATGTATTTTATTCTTGAAATCAAATGTATACATATTTATTTTTCATCATATGAACTAATCTGTAGGTGTATGCATGCGTATATTAATTGTTAATCTAATCTTTAGCTATTTTTAATTTGGAAAAGTTTTGAAATCTACATGCTCAAAAAATACCTAAATCCAAAAAGAATTTTGAGAGAGAAGTGAAGAGGAAAGGAGAGAGAATTTTTTTCTTTTTTATTGAAGAGAGAGAAATTTTTTT
>KE506965.1:84090-99013 GCA_000441515.1 Elaeis oleifera
CCTGCAATATGAACTTAGAGGAAAAGTCCGGCTCCTATGGGAGACTGGATGGAATATACCTACAGCAGGGATTTCGGGGAGATGTCCGGCTCCCGTAGGAGTCCGGGTGGAATCTGCTTGCTCCCGTAGGAGTTCAGCTGATGGAATTTGCTTGCTCCCGTAGGAGTTCGGACAGGATGGACCGGCTTCCGTAGGAGTCCGGAGAAAATCTGGTGATTGAAGAGATCTGCTGTTGGCGAAGTACGGCCGTTGACAAAGTACAAAGTAGTTCGGATTGGAGTTGAACTGGACTATGAGAATTCCAGAAGAAGATCGGAGAACTGCCGATAGCTGTAGAAGGTCGGTGTGGGGATCAATCATTGAAGAAGTTCGACCGTAGACGAAGCTTGAAAGGAGTTCAGTCTGGTGTCGATCACTGTAGAGG
The DNA here is from genome assembly GCA_000441515.1 of Elaeis oleifera. Lineage (NCBI taxonomy): Eukaryota > Viridiplantae > Streptophyta > Magnoliopsida > Arecales > Arecaceae > Elaeis > Elaeis oleifera. The sequence continues at coordinate 84,515 of KE506965.1, forward strand.
ATCGGACGGTAGCGGAGCTCAGTGAGCACTGTAGAAGGTCGGCTGGCAACGGAGTCCAGAGAGCACTGTAGAAGGTCGGCCGGCAACGGAGTCCAGAGGGCTCTTGGGGCAATCTGATAGATGACTGAAAAACCTATCTTGGAGAAGCCCGGATAGGTGCCACCTGTCGAGAACTTCGGCCGAGGGTATTTATACCCAACATATTCAAATTATATTAAGTGGATATAAAAGTCTATTTTAAATGGTTATATTGTTGAAGAGATTTTTATAGAATAACCCTCAAGATTTGAAACCATGCTTTACCAAATCATATTTTTAAGCTCAATAAGGCATTGTATGGACTAAAACAAGAACTTAGGGCATGATATGATAGGTTAAGTAAATTTTTGCTTAAGAACAAATTTATTAGAGGTAGCATAGACACAACACTATTTTGAAAGAAAGAAAGAATTATTAGTGGTTCAGATTTATGTTGATGACATCATTTTTGGAGCTACTAATAAGGATCTTTGCCAAGAGTTTGCTAAGTTAATACAGAATGAATTTGAATAACATGATGGGGAGCTGAATTTTTCTTGGGCTTCAAATCAAACAAACAAGAGAAGAAATCTTCATCCACCAAACAAATACATCAATGAGATTCTCAAAAAATTTGGGATGGAGAAGGTAAGAATATTAGTACACCCATGAGCCCATGCATCATGCAGATTGGATAAAGATGAAAATGGCAAAATTATAGATCAAAAGCTTTATTGAGGTATAATCAAATCTCTATTTTATCTTACTATCAGTAGACTTGATATATTATTCAGTGTTTGCATATACGCTAGATTTTAAGCAAACCCTAAAGAATCTTATATGCTAGTAGTTGAAAGAATACTAAGATACTTAATTGATACACAAAACTTAGGACTTTGGTATTCAAAGCAATCATTAATTAATTAATTGGATATTCAAATCTTGATTATGAGGGATGTAGAATTGATAGAAAATACTAGTGGAACATGTTAATTCCTAGGATTGAACTTAATCTCTTGGTTTAACAAAAAGCAAAACTCAATTATGTTGTCCACGGTCGAAGTCGAGTATGTTACAATTGAAAGTTGCTGTGCTCAAATACTTTGGATTAAGCAACAACTTAAGGACTATGATATTGAACAAGCTGAAATTCCAATAAAATGTGACAACACTAGTATAATAAATTTAACTAAAAATTCAATTCAGCATTCTAAGAAAAATACATTAAATAAATATTATTTATTAAAGATCATATTCAAAATAATGATATTATGCTTGAATTTATTTGTACTAAAATTAACTAGCTGATATCTTCACCAAACCCCTTAGTGAGGATAGATTTAGGATGATCAAAAGAGAATTAGGTATATGTGATCCATTCTAGATGAAGTCCTTGCCCCTAAACCTTTTAATCTTCCCGATTATTCTATTCTTCTGTTGAGAATCTTTGTTGCATTCACTGATTCAAGTCATCTCAGAAACTTTTGTATCAAAATCAAATTTGATCTAAGACAGGGCTGAGTCGACTCCAGTAGAAACTCTCAACTTGACTTGATTGTCGGGTCCCTATTTTATAAAAGGCTTCCAAAAATCCTATTCACTTTACTCTTTCTATTTCTTTCGAGCCCGCTCGCACTAAACCCTCTGATTCGATTCCTAATCCCATTCGAACCTCTCGCATTATTGATTCTTCTCGATTTCGTGGAAGATTTGAGCAAAAATGGCATCCAAGATGAGATATGTCGTTCGAAAGAGATCCAGGGCACCAAGACCATCCGATAGAAGGGTAGAGCATCGAGAAGATCCAGAGGAACTCTATCTAGCCCCTTCAGCATCCATTTCTCCTCTGGCTCGAACATCCATGGCATCTCATGCTGTCACTGTGGGTATAAATGTGGATTTTGCATTTTTTGAGGCTAAATATTTTCAGATTAGTAGTTGGATCTGACAGCAAGATTGAGAAAAGATGTGCTCTTTAGAGATACCTACCTAATCTCAGCTAGTAAGGGAATTCATTGAAAATTTGAGAGTAGGTGCGAGCTCTATACAATCAACCATGAAGAATGTTGAGATTGTGTTAAGTCAAAGAAGACTAGCCCATTTATTAGATATACCTAAGGTTGGTATTTGCTACAACTCTTTGGAGAATGATTTTGATGGATTGAGATGTATTTTAGAGAGGGATGATATGGAAAACTTTGATTCCATAAGGCCAATCAACTACTTACTGAGTTGCACCTACTTCATAGTATAGTTAGTAGGATTATTTTCCTAAGACTGGGTGGTTCGATTGGATAGCCAAGAGGGAGCTTATTGTTATGCATCACTTGATTGAGGGAACTGCTATGAACTTACCTTTTATGATCAGTGTTGACCTCACAATTGATATTGATGATTGCTAAACTTTGAGTATTTATGAATCTAACCATGTGTTTCAAGAATGAATGTAGGTCTTTTCAAATGTTTAAATTGAAAAATAATCTATGAAAATGATCTCCTTAAGATTCACTAAGTCAAAAGAATTAAAAAGGATTTTTGAGTTTTAACTTAGTGGAATCGATCTCAAAACAAAAGGAGCCGACTCCCTCATTGAAACTAGTATTAAAATGATCAATTTTAAATTTTAGAAGGATTGGAGTCGACCCCAGAAAGATTGGAGTCGACTCTGGCACGTTGGGACAGCACTGGCATATAGTCGAGCCGACTCAAAGAAGATCCGAGCCAACTCTCTCTGAGAAATAGAAAGCTGATTTTTTAAATCCTGTGGTTGAGCCAACTCAAGGCTAGTTCGAGCCGACTTGAAGGCAATTAGAGTTGACTCTAAGAAAAAAGGAGTCGACCCCAAGCTCGAGACAGACTGTAATGGCTAGTTTTCTGCACTTCTCCAATGGACTGATTTTCACTCCAACGGCTAGTTCAGCCCCTCCAATGGTCCAATATCTATCTCTAGCCAATGTGAAGCCTATTTAAAGGTAGAGAATTAAAAAAAAGATAGATGAAAAGAGAAAATCTTTCAAAATTGTGAGCTCCATTGAATATCTAAGAAAAAGAGAGAGAAAGAGAGGAATCAAGCTTCAAATTTAGAGAGCATTCATGAGAGATCTTCCACAACATCTCAAGCATTCTCTCAGCATTCAAAAAAGACTGATCAAGCTTCTAAGAGAGCAATGATTCAACCTCTTCTTCGGGCATAAAGAGTTCTTTTCTTGTTTTATTTGTACTAAAATTTTTATACTTGTACTTTGATTTCTTTACAAGTTTTGTAGAAAAAAAACTTGGAGATTAGGCTAGTTGAAGCCCATAATTGGATGTGTAAGATTTGGTTGGTGAGTCTGAGAAACCAATTAGATTGTTAGTGAGCCTGAAAAACTAACAGTGTAAGGTTTTGGTTGGTGATTTCAAAAAATTAACTAGATTTTATTGTGAGCCCAAAAAAACAAACACACTATAATCAAGAGAGGATTTGTTGGTGTATGTGTGGTGCTCTCAAATCTTAGGAGACCATGAGAGGAGCCATAGGCTTGGTTCCAGGATTCTAGGATCGATTTGGGTCCTAGGGCTAGGATTGATTTGGTTTTGGGGTGGAGTTTAGCCCTCTATGGTCATGAGGCTTTGGTGTGTGGGTCTCAAGGGGGCTAATCCAAGTTTGGACCAGGTGCGGATCCATGGGGTTGAGTGCATGATCAGACCATAGATGTATATGGGTTTGGATGAGTGCATTCGAATTGGATTAACCTAAGGAATTAAGTTGGTTCAGTTCAGTACATTGTATAGGCTTATATATACATTGTATGTAACCCTAATTTGGATGGAATAAAAAAAAACCCTTCTTCCTAACCTCTCCCTCTCTCTTTGGTTTGCACATTTCCCTAGGTAGTGAGGAAGAAACCCTAGAGTGTGGGGTGCCTCCCTCATGCCCTAGATGCCCTAGGGTTAGGAGGAGGGAGCCTCCCCATCAAAGCACTTTGTACCACCATCTCCCAGGTCTCCATGCCCCCTCTCCTCTACTGGTTGGGGGCTTGAAGGAGGGTATTTTAGATCTAGAATGGAGGATTTCAGATCTGGTACCAATAGGATTTTGAGAGAGGAAGAACAAGGTGGAGAACACAAAGGCTGCAGTTTCAAGAAGGCTGCAGGGACTCCCTCTCTTATGCGGTATAGCTCCAGATTTTGGATGCCTCAATTGTTGGATTTCACTATCACGTGATGATAGATATGCATGCAAAAATTTTAAAGTTTTAAACATAAATAAAGTACACAGTGGAAACAAAATTTTATATTACTTCAACATTGTTCTAGGATAACCATTCAATATAACATTCTACTGTTATGTCACGACAATCTTATGTTAGAACAATGTTAAGATAATTTTTAATTAGATCTAATCTAATCTAACATGCATAAAGATCAAATCTCATAACTCAGGCATCATCATATATGTAAGATAAAAATCTAAAAGAAAAGATCAAAATTTTATCTTTGTACAAGTAGATCTTCACCATTATCCGATGATCTAAGGATGTCTTCAAGGTCCTTCTATAGCTGCACAAGTATCCGACCTCTATAGATATCCATAGAGGTTGATTTGATCAGGAGATCTCAATCTCACTGGGATGCTATCTCTCTTGTAGAGATCGCTCCCTGAATTATCGAATCTTTGATTTCTTTTGATTTTCTTTTCAAGAGAATCAAAGAGATCCATAGGAGGATTAAAAAATCAAATCTAATCTGATTTTTTTTTCCTTTCTCTTCTCAAGAGAAAGAAAAAGATCTAAAGAAAAGAAGAATAAGAGATCCCATCCCTTTTCTTTCTTTTCCCATCTAACTCTTCGACTGATCATGGAGGAAAAATCATGTCCAACTCTTAGACATCTATGGAGGCGAAGACATGTCCAACTCTTGGACTTCTATAGAGAAAAAATCATGTCCAACTCTTGGGCAAAAGAAAGAGAGAGAAAGTCATGTCCAACTCTTGGACAAAGAGGGAGAGAGAGGAAGAGACTTTAACAACAAACCTTTGGTTGTATGAAAGAAGGAGGAGAAGACTAAATACCTTGGTGCCTCACCCTTTCATCTTGGTGCGCCACAACAACTTACGCACCATCCCTCTTTTTTTCTCTTCTTTACATGCCAGAAAATTTGGTATTCCACCATGAGAGAGCTTGAGAGGCACCCCCCTTTTTATCCCTAACAATTAGGGTTAGGTTAGGTTGTTAAAGTCCTTAAGAGAGAAGGACTTCTCCCTTGCCACCAACTAGTTTGTGCGCCTAACAACCCACCACACCTTCTCTCCTTTCTTCTTTCTTACATGCTCCAAAAGGCTCTCAAATCACCATGACATCGAAAGTGTAAGTGCCCCCTTAATTCCCTTATAAGTAGGAATTAGTTAGAGTTTAGATGGAGTTGGTTAGAGTTCTTAAAAGAGGACTCTTCTCTTTCCACCGCCCCACACTTATTGGTGCCCACCTTTTTTTTCTTGCGCCTCTTTTTCTCCACATACACATCTAGTTGGGCATCCCATTGAAGGATAAGGTGAGAGAATCTTAGTGCAATAGGACTCTAATTTTCTAATTTAATTTCAATCTAATTCGAATTCGGTTCGAATCTAAATTGAGTCAAACTCAATTTGGAATTAGGTCCAAATCCTATTTGGACTCGGAAACCTAAATTAAACTAAATCCAATTAGATCCAATCTGATTTAATTCAGCCCATATTTGTTCAAATCAAATAATTAGCAATATTTATAAATTAGTCCTCCTATAACTTACTAACTCTTAGTAAGTCCTCAATGTAACTTTTATATTTTAGTCCAGTCATCAATCAAATTGATAATTAAGACCACTTGGGATATGTGATTCAAAATTATGATTCAATGATCTGATAGTCAAGACTTCTTTTATATGTGACTCCACAAGTTCTATTATATCTGATAGTGAAAATATTTTGATCTTCATCAAAATATCATCGAAACTTCTTTCAATCAATTGGAACAATTTCAACTCTCCAATTGAGAATTATTGACCATCAAAATAATTTTATTGGTCTCATAATCCATCGTGACGTCTAGTAGTATATAGTGGCAACCCAACAGGACAAAAGGATAAACCTCTAGGTATAGTTACTGTGTGATTCAGTTCTTCTATTATGAGTTCCGACAAGATGAATTTATTATAGAAAACTCAAACCCCATCATCTATCATACGTAAGATTTAATCAGCTCAAGTTCAAATTATGAAATCTCATGAAAACTCTTTTCCATAATTCACTATGTTGTGGCTACGGTCTTATGAACTCGACTTCATAAATCACATAGCACTACTCGTTAACTACTAAGATCGATAGATTCTTTCTAAGTATGCATCTTACTCCTATAGCGAACCTACTGTAGCCAACATATACTGTGAAGATCTAAATAGCTAGGAGACTAAGTTTATGTGTAGTCAAACTATAGCAACCTCACTGTGAGTAGTCGAGGCACCACAGGTCAAAAATTACTCACACAACTACAGCATCGAGAATGTCACTAACGAGTGAGTAGACATCTAAGTGACTTCTCATATTAGTCATGCTCAGTACCCTTATTCTCTAACAAGCATCTGTACTCTCACTCAGTATCTCCATACCGTAGATTTGAGATTCATCTATCTATAAAGAAGCAATTTATGCACCAACTTATCTAGATCGATCACCATCCTCATGATGATCCTACGATCGGGAGTAGTTTATGAATTAATCACTAATGACATATGCCTCAAATTTTTAACTCTTGAGAATATGTATTATCATCTTATTAATTCATTGGACGATTCATGGACACATACACTATATGAATAGAATTAACTGTCCTAATTAATTAGATCAAGTATAAAATTATATCCTTGAAAGAATTAATGTGTCAGTCTAATTGACTTTTAGGATATACATCTAACAATCTTTCACTTGCACTAAAGCCAATCTGCTAGAAATCTAAGCCCCATCTTCTCCAAGATGTACTTTGATCTCGGCTGGCTAAGTTATTTAGTCAGTGGACCCACCACATTTTCATGGGATCTACTCTGATCCTCGAAGTCTTACTTCTCCAAATAGTTGTGAATAATTTTATTCTTATTATGCTAAGAATTTTGGTGAGACCTTGGCTCTTTAGCTAGAGTTATGACATCTATGTTGCCAAAGAATAGTGTTGTGTCATCTCATAATATTACATCGAGTTCTACAACAAATCAGAATACCTCCTTAGCTACCTCATAAGCAACGACATACCTGACTTCTAAAATTTGCAATGATCGGTTATTTAAAACTCTTCCAATTTACCAAATCTCATTGCTTAAGAGAACACATCCTAATATAGACTCTCTACCATCAACATCAGACATAATGTCTGAATTATGAATCCTTGTATCCTCAATTTTTTTCTCCTCCCAAAGACCATGAACATATCCTAAGTGCTTCTCAAGTACTTAGAAGTATTTTTCACAGCTATCCAATGCTCTCAGCTTAGATTCTATCGATATCTGCTCATGACATTCATAGTAAGGTCTATATCGTGGCATACATGAGGCTCCTTTTAGTCAAATTGTAAGGGATCTAGCTCATATATTGTATCTTCTCAAATGTGTTAGAACACATCTCCTTGAATAGATTAGTCTCGTGCCTAAAAGGTAGAAACCTTCCTTAGAGTTTTCCATGCTGAACCCCTTCAGCACCTCCTTTATGCACATCTTCGATGAAAAGTCTAGTGTCCCCGTAGATCTATCTCACAGACCTATATCTATCTCATAAACCTTTATTGCATGCTTTCCCAAGGTCCTTCATGTAGAATTTATTTGGACAACCAAATTTTAAATCGATGTCAGTATAAGAACAACTTTTCTAATCAAGAGGATGTCATCTATATATGATACGAGGAATATGATAATACTTCCACTGACCTTCTTATAAACGCATGTTTCTTCAAAGAATATTTGATCACATCAAACAATTTGATCACATTAAATTTATGTTCCTTATCTCCCATGAGGAACACTTCCTCTATGTCCTCTATCAAAATACCTAAGTATCTTTTAGTAGGATAGGAGATTATAAAATGAAGGAGGGACATATGTACTGATGCAATATGAATAGATTCTATAGGTCCTATGACTCGTTACTCTTAAGAGACTTTCTCTTTTGAGCTCAGTTTTTCTCCCACTATTTACCTCTTGGACAACTATTCTTAACTAAGAACATAGCATGTCGGGTCACAATCAAATTGTGATCCTCTAGGAAGAAAGTATTCCTAAAACCTTTAGGATACTATGAAACAAGTCTCATAGATCTAACCTTTAACTTGGTCCATATGTCAACACTTGACATGGATCGGACATCCTTAATCATGCCATATCTCATACGGCATGATAAGAAAGATTTAGTGAAAACTCCATTCATTAAGTAAATATATTCCTAAAGAAACAAAAAAGTTTAGTAATGCTCATCATGGATCAGACTATATCGAATAGAGTCTAATTTCTCCTCACCGACACCCCATCGAGTTGAGATGCACCAAGAAGAGTCTATTGTGAGACTATGCAATTTCTTTGAGATAGATTAGAAACTCTCACTAAGGCATACACCTCTTCGATCTCATCGAAGAACCTTAAGGGTCTTTTTAATTTATTTCTTTACCTCATATTTGAATTTTAATTTTTAAAATTTTCAGATTTATGTCTCACACATGTACCTATACTGTAAAATGTCAACGGTATAAGTAATGAAGTAAAAAAATTCATCCCTGACTAGCTCATCAAATGGGCTGCATATATCAGAATATATCAAGGCAAGCATATTAGTAGTCCTCATCTCATATCTCACAAAGGGTGGTTTGGCCATCTTTCTTTGAAGGCAGAATCCATAAATCGAAAATAACTTAAGAGTCAATAAGCCTAGGGCCCATATCTTTCTAATTTATTTATTCTGTCCTCTCCAATACGATCAAGCTAGAGGTATCATATATATACTTTGGGTCTATCTTATCTTTAGATCTCTCAGATCCAATGGCACTCACTATCTGCTTAGATACCAATATCAAGTAGATCCAACATACTTTCTTAAGGCATGTCCTCTATTTCTTTCTTTAGATTTTTTTAGATATATAAGAACCCACCCCTTGAACTCTTCAAGATCCCATCGGTAGTCACTAATATATCCAATAACTCAGCCAAGGTGCAATCAATTTTATTCATATGATAATTTATTATAAATTTCATATGAATTGGTAAGGGATTATAGGATCAAATCCATTCTCAATTCCTTATGTATGGTCTACCAAGCTTATCAAGCTCATCCAAGTCCTTAATCATTGTCAAATAATGATCATGAACTGATTATCCTTTGGTCAATTCAGACGGTTTGGTAACATAAGGATGTTCTAGTTAGCTCAACTTTTTGAAACTTAAAATCATTTTAGGTTCTTGAGCCAGTCTTTATAACTTGATCGGTTAGTCAATTGGTTCTAAATTTGTGAGGATTAGAAGCTGATTTTTATCAGAGAGTAAAAATTCTAATTAGATTTTCGTACTTTATTTAAATTTATTCTAGAGACTTTAAAAATAAATTTGACTCCCACTATCCTTATGGATCTCTCACACTCTCTTGTGGAGATGCAAAAATCTCTTCGTAATTAAGGTTCCTAGTTGGTACTGCAGTTCCACCGATATGCGTCACACCTCACCATGCCCGATTATTGGGCCATGCTATATCGATGAGTGGACAACTATTGTCCAATGCTTCTCAAGCATGTTGCAGCACTTGATCTTTAAGTCATGAAGTCTTACCATGCCTGGTTATTGGTCCAATCCTTAATTAAGTCAGACGCACCGTTCAATGTATAGATAAAGCCATCATTAGGTCCCTCACCGTGCCTGGCTATTGGGCCCAACCCCATATTACCTAGCAATATCTCATGCTAATGGGATGGTTGCATCTTTCCAGTGCAACTGAACCATTGTAACCAGTTGAGAACAATCAACACCAGTAAGACGTCCGCACTTGTACAATGATGGAAGACCTAGGACTTAATATTTATGTGGAGATTTAATTTAGGTCTCTTTAATTTTAGTTGCTTATTTACATCCAATGTAAATCCATAATTAACATGGACCTACTAGAGAGATTCTTGATTCACCAAGATCAAATCAAGGTGCAATAGCAACATATGTGATGAACTCAAATCTAGGCACCCAATAAGAAATATAATCGATCAAATTGGTCAGATAAGTTCAAGATTGATAGGAGGCTCTCCATGCAAATACAACGGTCTTAATTAGATAACCATTGTTCTATCTCTTGCCTTAGATGCCAATTGATCAACCAGTTCAAATTAGTTCAGTCCAATGGTTTATATCACCACAGATTGCAAATTGCTAACCAAAAATCGTGCATTCATGATACAACCTTACTCCAAGAGTTTGTAGTGATTCAAAGTGATTCACTACATGTATCCATAAAAACATGTGCATGACTATCTCATAGTCCTTATGATTATCTCATAATCCTTATGAATATCATATAATCTTTTATGTTCATGCTATAATTTCTTTTGTTATTTGATCAATCTTTTTCATCCTAGGACAACCATGTAGCATAATGACCTTCATTATGCCAAGGCAACCTTATATCAGGATGAACTTAGATTAAGTCAACTAAAAAAAAGCAAAAGAAAAAATGGACAGGTTTCAATACTAAATGTATAGCAGTATGGAGCCATCATCGCATCGTTAGCATACTTGTGATCCAGTCTCACCCTTTCGGAAGCCATGTTAAAGCTTCCATGAAAAAGCCAGACTAAGCAATAAGGTACCCTGTATCACATTCTACTTATGTTCAATCAAATTATCCTAATTTGAATGCATCTAAACTATCATTAAGATAGGTCTCTATCTACAAACATCATCTCATGCATGTAAAAAAGATAGAACTCAAATCTAATAAATTCACATCACATATAAATTAGATTTAGAATTTTAGATGCTTGAACATAAAGCTAAAATTCATATATGAAATTTTGATTAATCAAGACATCACATGGCTTTCACTAATCATTAATTTCAGATTTATTAACATAAAAAAATAAATTTTCAAATCTAAAATTAATTTTAGATCTGAAACACAATCCATGAACATAAATTAATCTAAATTTTAGATCTAAAATAGCTTTTTAGATCTTAAAATCTATCGCATGAATTTCAACCATTCAGATTTTAGATCTGAAAATAGATTTTCAGATCTTGAATTTCATCTCCTCGATCATGAACATTCTTAATTTCATATCTAAAAATCAAATTTTCAGATCTAAAATTATGATCATGATCAAATAAAATTTAGATCTTTAGATTGAAAAATAATCTTCAAATCTGATTACAAGATCTTAATCTTACATTAATGAGATGGCTCTGATACCACTATTAGATTTCGCCATCACATAATGACAGATATGCATGTAGAAATTTTAAAATTTTAAACATAAACAAAGTATGCAGTGAAAATAAAATTTTTATGTTACTTCAATATTATTCTAGGACAATCGTTCAACATAATATTCTACTGTTATGTCAACGTAACCTTATATCAGAATAATATTAAGATAATTTTTAATTAGATCTAATCTAATCTAGCATGCATAGAGATCAAACTCATAACTCAGGCATCATCATATATACAAGATAAAAATCTAAAGGAAGGATCTAAATTTTATCTTTACACGGGTAGATCTTCACTGCGATCTGATGATCCGATAATCTGAAGATATCTTTGAGGTATCTTTATCATCACATAAGTATCCGACCTCACGGGTCTCCATCGAGGCTGATCTGATCAAGAGATCTCGATCTCATCGAGATGTTAGCTTTCTTACAGAGATCGCTCCCTAAATTATCGAATCTTTGATCTCTTTTGATTCTCTTCTTAAGGGAATCAAAGAGATCCGTAGAAGGATCAAGAAATCAGATCTAATCTGATTTCTTTTCTCTTTCTCTTCTCAAGAGAAAGAAGAAGATCTAAAGAAAGAAGTATAAGAGATATCATCTTTTTCTTTCTTTTCTGTCTAAATCTTGGACTGATCAAGGAGAAAAATCATGTCCAACTCTTGAACATCTATGGAGGAGAAGACATGTCCAACTCTTAGACATCTATAGAGGAGAAATCATGTCCAACTTTTGGACAAAGAAGGGAGAGAAAGCCATGTCCAACTCTTGGACAAAGAGGGAGAGAGAGGAAGAGACCTTAACAACCAACCTTTGGTTGTATGAAAGAAAGGAGGAGAAGATGAACTACCTTAGTGCCTCATGTACCCTTTCATCTTTGTGTACCACAACAACTTGCACGCTGTCCCTTTTTTTTTCTCTTCTTTACACGCCCCAAAATCTGGTATTCCATCGTGAGAGAGCTTAAGAGGCACCCCCTTTTATCCCTAATAATTAGGGTTGGTTAGGTTGTTAAAGTCCTTAGAAGAGAAGGACTTCTCCCTTACCGTCAACTAGTTTGTGCGCCTAACGACCCACCATGCCTTCTCTCCTTTTCTTCTTTCTTACACGCTCTAAAGGGCTCTCAAATCATCATGAGATCTAAAGTGTAGGTGCCCTCTTTATTATCTTATAAGTAGAATTAGTTAGGGTTTATATGGGGTTGGTTAGAGTTCTTAAAAGTGAAGGACTATTCTCTTTCCACCGCCCCACACTTATTGGCGCCCCACTTTTTTTTTCTTGCACCACTTTTCACTTTTTCCTCCATGTACACATCTTGTTGGGCATCCCATGGAAGGAGAAGGTGAGAGAGTCCCAATGCAATGGGACTCAGATTTTCTAATTTAATTTCAATTTGATTTGAATTCGATTCGAATCTAAATTGAGTCAAACTCAATTAGGAATTAGATCCAAATCTTATTTGGACTAGAAAATCTAAATTAAATAAAATCTAATCAGATCTAATTTGATTAAATTCAGTCCATATTTGATCAAATCAAATAATTAGTAATATTTATAAATTAGTCCTCCCATAACTTATTAACTCTTAGTAAGTTCTCAATATAACTTTTACATTTTAGTCCAATCATCAATCAAATTGATAATTAAGACTATTTGAGATTTACAATTTGAAATCATGATTCAACGATCTGATTAATCAAAACTTCTTTTATGTGCAACTCTATAGGTTCTATTATGTCTGGTAGTGAGAAATATTTTGATCTCCATCAAAATATCATCGAAACTCTTTTCAATAGATTGAAATAATTTAGACTCTCCAATTGAGAATTGTTGACTATCAAAATAAATTTATTAGTCCCATAATCTATCAGTGATGTCTAGCAGTATGTAATAGCAGCCCAGTAAAATAGAAGGATGAACCTCTAGGTGTAGTTACCATGTGATTCAGTTCTTTTATCAAGAGTCTTGACAAGATGGAGGTTATAAAAATTTATTAAACTCCATTGTCTATCATACGTAACATTTAATTAGCTCGAGTTTAAATCATAAATTTATGAAATATTTTTCATAATTCACTATCCCATCACCATGGTCTTATGAACTTGACTTCATAAATCACATAGGACTACTCCTTAACTACTAAGATTGATAGATCTCTTCTAAGTATACACCCTACTCCTACAGCAAACCTACTGTAGTCAATATACACCACGAAGATCTAAATAGCTAGGAGATCAAGTTTATATGCAGTCAAACTACAGCAACCTCACTGTGAGTAGCGAAGGCACCATAGGTCAAAGAACCACTCACACAACTATAGCATCGAGAATATTACTAATGAGTGAGTAGACATCCAAGTGACTTCTTGTGTTGGTCATGCTCAACACTTTTGTTCCTTAACAACCACCTATACTCTCACCCAGTGTCCTCACACTATAGATTCGAGACTCATCTATCCATAAGGAAGCGATCTGTGCATCAATATATCTGGATCGATCATCATCCCTATGATGATCTTATGGTCGGAAACAATTTATGAATTAAACACCAATGATATATGCCTCAAATTCTCAACTCTTGAGAATACATGTCAGCATCTTATTAATTCATTAGATGATTCATGGACATATAGACTATATGAATAAAATTAACTATCCTAATTAATTAGGTTAAGTGTAAATTTATATCCTAGAAAGAATTAATGTATCGAACCGATTGGCTTTTAAGGTGTACATCTAACACCAATGCCCTAATCTCTAGAAGGATGAGTAGATGATCTTATGGGGATGTTTAGGCTCTAATTTGGTTCAGATCAGAGGTGTGTAGGGGCCAAGATGGAGTGCACAAGGAAAGACTGCGATTTGTAGAGATGCTGTCATGGAGTCCTGTCCAATAAAGACTCCTCATCAATGGTTCAAGTCCAAATCTGATAGCCCCAAGGTATCACATCATGAGCCCTAGTTCTTAAGATCTTGGGAGTGAAAGATCAGATATAGAGGTGTTGAAAATTATGTCATAAAGTCA
>KE506965.1:99450-110554 GCA_000441515.1 Elaeis oleifera
AATATTTTTCATCATAAAGCTACATCTTCTTAACTTTGTGTTGTGATGAAGTCCTTAGAACTATACTAGTGTGTGATAAAGAGAAGATTTATCGTATAGTTCTTAAACATGTTCATAACCAAATGATACGTCATTACAGGATGATGATGTTATCGAGTGGAGGTCATTACATGCCATATAGATTGATTATCTTCTTAACCAAAGAGTATGGTGACATTGATATGGCATACAGATGAGATGTAGGAGTACATCGTCACTGAATAAGTGATTCACCTGCTGAGCATTCCGCTGTCAAGAGCTGCTCGCAAAACATATGGGTATAAGTATCCTTTAGATCTGAGATCATCATAGTGACTTACAAGCAACTCACTGTGCTCTGATGCCAGACTATCTGAATTTCTAATACAGTGATGGAAGGTTACTAGGTACAGTCAAGTACTTACGAAATCTATGTGTGGATCAAGATGAAATTGACCCCTTCAGATTATTGGAGTTGATGTATCACTGTATTTTAAGGTATCATATCTCAAGCCCTGGTTCTTAGGGTCTTGGGAGTGAAAGATCAGATATAGAGGTGTGTCCCAGGTCCCTAGAAGTGGGGGGATGCGACTAGGTTGCGGTGCAGGGTTCAGGGTGCACAGCGATATAGGGCATGAAGTTTGCAGCCCTTAGAGAGTCTAGATTGTAGTGGGCTCTTGTAGAAGGCTTCGTTGTAGGTCTCCTCAATTCCATGCAAAAGATTGATGGTCCTAACTATTGGTATCAGAGTCAGGTTGAGCGTGGAAGTGAAGGAGACGTCATACATGAAAAGTTGAAATATGCACATCTATTCCACGGTATGCCTTGGATCCATCTTTATTTTTGCTGTGGTTTGGCCAACCAGGAGCAGCTGGCTGAAGGTGGAGGTTGAGAGACTTGATAGAAAGGGAAGCTTCCTAGGGTGCAGGTTTTGCTGGTCCAGCTTTGGTTGGATGCAGTCTTGGAGGAAAGGCCGAGGTGTATGACGACAGGCGATGAAGTTCGCTGGTTAGGAGGGCATGCTCATATGTTAGGGGCTGTTTGGTGGATGAGTAATTGGCAAGTTTGGTGCGATGGAAGAGAGGTTCCCTAGGGGGTAATGGTTGAGGTGGACCTAAAGAAGCGAATATCTTGCCTTTGGATGCAGAAAGGCGGGAAAGTAGTCAGGGTGCATTCAGCGGTTCGACTAGAGCATGGATTTATGGAGCCTTGGGGTGATAGAGATGGCTGATCCATGGAGTATCACTATTGGTTTAGAGGAGGAGAAGGTCCTTTGATAGTTTTATAGGGTCCGTAGAGTGCAGAAGGTCTGAAATGGCAGCAGCAATGATGGAGGTTCAATAGGGGGTCCAGCAGAGCAACACTGGGCAGCTGATCTTGGATCAGGTTTTATCTTCCGTAAAGGCATCAGGAGGAGTCACGATTTAGGTGGAGCATTAGCTAGAGGTGCTTTCACAGGTGGAGGATGGTTTGGCATAGGTTTAGAGCCTAGGGGTGCAGGGATGGAGCTAGTTTCCAGCACCAGCGACGGTGATGTGCAGCATGGTTCTATGCGGAATGTGCGGGCATTGGAGAGCCATGGCTTTGGGAAGATTGTATCAGATGGTTATTGCAATAATAGAGGACCCGGATATCTATAAGGAGGCTAAGATGAGCCTTGAAATGAGATAAGTGGGTCTGAGCCTGGACAGGGTTTGAGCTATAGTCCCTACAGGTGAAGCTGAAATGACAGTTGGTGTAGGTGCAGAAGAGGAAGATGCCAACAGGTCACAGAAGGATACCCAGATACAAGCAAGGATCTTTAGCCCAGCTGGAGGCAGTCGCCTCAAAGGCATCCAGGGGAGCTCCAGGGTTGAAGGGTTTGGCATCGACGATGGAGGTTTGCATCGGGAGCTATCAGGGCACACAGCAGCAGCAGAATCATGCAGACAGATCGTGCAAGGGTTTGCCAAAGCTTGGGGCAACAAGATGGCAATTGTTGGTGCATATGTGGTGTTCCCAAGCCTTGGGAGACCATGAGAGGAGCCATGTGTTGGAAAATATATCCTAGAGCTAATCGTTTGGACGATTATGCTTTTGTAATTTATATATAAATTATGAATGAATAAACTTATTTGATATTTCATCACAAGGTATACACCTTCCTTATTAGAACTCTTATGTTGAGATGAAGTCCTTAGAACTATATGACAATCGATAAAAGAGAATTTATTGAATAGTTTTAAATATGTTCATAACCAAATAATATGTCATTAAAAGATGATGATGTTCATCGAGTGTAGGTCGTTGTGTGCCATATAAGTTGGTTGTCCTCTTAACCAAAGAGTATGGAGACACTAATATGACATATAGGTGAGAGTAGGGGTACATCATCATTAAACAAGTGACTCACTTGCGGACTGCTCTGCTGTCAAGAGCAGCTCACAAAGCATATGGGTATAAGTATCCCTCAGACCTGAGATCATCATAGTGATTTGCAAGCAACTCACTATGCTTTAGTGCCAAACTACCTACATTTCTAATGCAGTGATAGAAGGCTATTAGATACAGTGAAGTACTTGCGAAGTCTGTGTGTGGATTAAGATAGAATTGATCCCACCAGATTATAAGAGATAATACATCACTGTATTTCAATTTAATAAACTTTGGGCTCGGATAATCCATGTGATGGATGTGAAAGATTGAAATACAATGTGGATGACTCATCCAGGATTAACAATTAAACCCTATATCATCCTCGAGCATTCGAGGTCAAAGGGATGAATTATGTGGTAACCATATGCATAGGTTCTTGAATATTGTCATGCAAATATTTGACCAATCCAGATGTCGGAAACTATTGCTAGATAGTAACTTCGATTAGTATAGAAAATGGTCCCTGTGCTAGTGGCTAAGCGTTCGAACTTACAGAGTCATGTACAAAGTCAAGCAACATAGAAAAAATTAACCTAAGTCTATGAGTTCAATTTGGAAGTAAGTGATTTGATTGAATGAATAGATTAGCTTAATTGAGAATTAAGTTAGAGATCATACGGGATTAAACAGTTGACTATATCTAGCTAGCACTAGACATGAGGTTTAGATTTAATTTTGAAGATGATAAGGATGTGATCAATGATCCAAGAGATTTATGAGAGAGTCAATTTATATCCTAATTAATTTTAGACTAGATCTAATTTAATTAAGATTTAATTGAACTAAAATCTAAGTTAGACTTGAATCAGAATTCTAATTAGATTAGGATTGACAGGCTCTTTGAATTTAGTTCAAATCGGATTTGAATCGGATCCAATTTGAGTCAAATCTGAAGCCATTTGGTTAAGAATCAAAGAGTCCCATGTACCTGAGACTCTCTCTCATCAGGACTCCTACCAAAAAATGAGGTGTTGAATTTTTTTTGCCCCATATGGGAGCATGCATGAAGAGTTCTCATGGTGTTTTTTTTGGCGCTCTCCCCTCTCATCCAGTTCCGCCACTTTGGACAAGGTTAGGACACCTAAACCAATTAGGACATGATCAGATCTTGGAGGTGTCAACTATCTAAAGGGAGGCCCTCTTAACCACCAATGGCTATGAATTTTTGGGTGACAAAAATGCCGTAAAAATACCATGAGAAAGAGAAGGATGTGCGGAAATAAGGAGGGGCGCAAATCCGATTTGAGAGCATCTTTTCTTGGGTGCTCTTCTTTTCCTTGGCATCCACCTCCTAGGCATGAAGAGTCATGTCTGAGATCAGATCTATTCCTCCCCTTGCTGCCTTTACAGAAGGAGTGACGTGAAGATCATCCCTTTTCCCTATGGAGCTTGGCGTGCGCACGAAGTAGAGGGTCTAAGTATTCAGACCTCATGAGGCATCGGATTCAAGTTTCTTTGAGAATTTTGATCTCTATTCCACTGTATATTGGGTATGTTATGTTACCATTAGAATAAAAAAATTTTAAATCACACCCTAGCCATCCGATCAGATTGAAGAATTTTTTCTTCAACTGGTATCAAAGCAAGACCTAATACAGAGATGCATAACTATTTTTTTGGTATAATTACATATAGTATGTAACTAGATTTTTTATGTAGGACATCAAATCTAATTTAGATGTATTAATTAAAATTATTTGATCTAATTTTGATCAAATTTCAAGAACCTAATCAATGGTTAATGATGATTAGTTATAAATCTGTTATGATAGAAATTTTCTTGGTGCAGATTTTTACTGAAATAACAATCAAATTAAAATTTATTTTAAATCTATCTTAACAAAATTTTTATAGTATTATTTTAGATTAGAAGTTAAACTTAATCAAGATCTAAATTGAATCTATTTTAATAAATTTTTATATCTAATTTTAAGTAAAATTTTGTACAACATCAAATCAGGTCTAACCAAAATTTTATTTTCTATGCATTCATGTGTGTGTTTGAAAATTTTTCTATAAGATTCTAGATTTGATTTAAGTATTTTATATGTTATATAAAAGTAGATTCAGATCTAAAATTTATATAAATTTATCTAAAATTAATATGATGCATTGATCTAATTAGATTAGATACATAATATGAATGATATGATCATGTTCATATGAATGCATGTCTATTTTGATTATTACATATATAGATACAATTAATTCTTAAAATTAGATTTTAGATCTTAGTAACCTAGTACTCAGATCGAGATGATCACCAGACCGTCTGATCATAAGAGAAAGTAGGGATAGAGTCTCTCTCTTATCCATTCGACGGGTTCTCTTATAACGTGTAGGACTGCTACTATGATCAAATCTCATGAAGAAGAATAGTGAAAAAAATTTAAATTATTTTAATCATGAATATATTTAGATTAGATTTAAATTAATTTATGATTAATTACAATCTTAATAAAATAAATTCAGATATGAAAATTATTTAAGATCTAAATTGTAGGTTGCACATGATGTAATTGGTAGTGATCTAAAATTGATCATGATGCATGTGATGTATATATGATATTTAGATTATATTAATGCATGTTTAATGGTTAAACTTAGATCTAAAATTAGATTTTGGGATCTGAAAAATGCATGACATATGATGTATGCTACACTATAAACCCTAGTAGAATAGTTCTACAAACTGAAACATATGTTTTACACACTTAATTTGGAATTAAGTTGAAAAGGTCTAGATTTGAGAATTGAAGATGTTAAGATACCTCATAAATCGATGAACAATGGGTTAGCATGAATCAGGTCTTGTAATTGAGTTAGACCTAGGGTTAGAAACAATATGGATCAATTAGAGAAATTGATTAAATCTAACCAAGAGTTGAGTTAGATTAGATCAGAATTTTTTTAAGATCAACCTCAATAGTTGTAGCTTGATCAAGTTCATATTTTTAACCATACCAAATAGATCTGCTTGTGGCTCAATGGTTTAGCCCGATTCCTTTGGTTGACCGAATCAAGACTAATCAACCAATCGGTGTCTAAGATAAGTTTGGCAATATTGCTTGGCAATATGACCGGTGATTTTTAATTGGTAGTCTGCTTACTTGACCATTTTGATGATGTCTAAGGCAAGCCAAGGCAGACCCTCCACTGATCTCACTTATCTGGCTAATACGGTAGATTATATTTTGATTAGGTTACTAATTGATTCAAGCTGATCTATGTTATTAAGATAAATCAGTGTGACTGATTTAGATTTCTCTGATCAGGCTTGTCTTTAGTTCTCTTCATGACTTAATGAAGTTAGTGGAAGGATTTATGGCTTATCGGTTAATGTCTTCTCTTATTCTCAAATCATTAAATCAGTTCGTCTGAGTTAGGTGCCTAGGACCAGCTTATCTATAGTCCTCTTCATGACTTGGTGAAGTCAATGGGAGGATTTAAAACTCATCAGTCAATTGCTTGTCAAATCATTAAAATCAAATTTTTAAATTATTAGGTCTTTAAAATAATAATGTTACAGAGATAACAAAGCCATAGCCTTCCATTAAGGTGGATGGCAATGGGTCCAATAATCTAGGTAAACATTGGAGGTGTCTTCCATTTAGTGTTTATTTAGATATTAGAACTATAATTCATTATATGATAACTTTGCTGTATTATCTGATGAATGGTTGGATTGATCGAGCTTTCCTCGGGCCTAATCATTCATTAGCTAGATTCACTGAGCATGTTCATATTAATGGTTGGACCTAACCAGAACTTTCAGTGGAGGCTTTCACCCACTAAAAAGGTATCTGATGCAAAATCAATTATTAAAAATTATTTAGAGAAATAATTGGTTGAGAATCTATCCATAGATACACATGGGTTGGCCAAGCTTTCCTCGGGCCCATATGTAGTCTCTAAGGATTCTAGTACCCGCTAAGGAATTAAGGTAATTCCTCAAATTGGAGGTAAAAGCTATCAATTCATATAAAATAATGAGAGAACCTTTAGACTAAAGTCTAAATTTTCAGGATTAATTAATTCATATACTAATATGTCTTTATTTTTTTCAGTGATGGCTAGTAATTTATCGCTCCGCTCACTGTTGGACAGTGACAAACTTATAGGACCAAATTTTGATAATTGGTATCGAAAGTTGAGAATAATTTTCGAGCACGAGAGGATTTTATATGTGATTACAGATCCTATACCTGAAGTACCAGCTCCCAATGCTAATGCAATGATTAGAGACACTTATCAAAAGTGGCTCAATGACCGTATGACAATATGTTGCATAATGAGGGTTGCTATGAGTGATGAATTTAGTTATAAATTTGATGATTCTCAGCCAAAAAAGATACTTCAAATGTTGAACAAGTTTTTTAGTACACTTGTGGATTTGTCCTTAAGTGAGTATAAGTACTCTAAGAGAGGAAGAAAATGTAAGTTGCAGAAAAATCGTGCTGATCCTAAGCAGTCTAAGGCAGACCAGAGTCAGATAGAAATGGACAAGCCTAGGAAGAGAAATCAGCAAAGGATTACTAGATAAGATACTTATATAATAACATCTTGTAATTTCTTTATCTATGATACTACTACCTGGGTATTGGATATCGGAAGTCTAATTCATATCTGTAATTCATTGCAGGGACTTCAGGTTAGTGAAGGAAAAGAAAACTGTTTCTTTTCGGATGACCCAGATTGTATCTAAATTTTTTTATTAATCTACATAATAAGGATCAAATTCTTACCTGATTAATAGTGGAACGAGAGATCAAATCTCAAATAATCTGATAAAAACCTTCATGGAGGTCTGGATATGCAGACTCTCTACTTCGCATGCACGCCAGACACCGCAGGAAAGTAGGATGAACTTCGATCTTCGCAACCCAATCAAATGAGGGAGGAGATGTGCTAGTGTAACACCTCACACCAGCAGGTGGGACGCCCAAGGAGGGCCCATGTCCAAGGGAGAAGGGGCGGCACCAAAGGGGAGAGGCTAAGGAGAAGAAGAAGGGCTTCTCTCTTCTCACGTCTCTCTCTCTCTTTCTCTCTTTTCTCAATCTGATTTATTTGCTATTTACTATGCATCCATAGATAAAGATCCTCTCTATTTATAGATGAATCTCATAACCCAATAAGTATATGAGTTCTAACTCAAATCTGATTTGAATCAGTCCAATACTCATGAAGAAAAGATTCCTACATGAGATAGAATTGCCATTACTTATGACAACCACTTTGCACCCACTCTCTCACCCACATGGGACACCCCAAACTAGCACCATTCTAGATGTTGGTCGGCCTACATGAGAGGAGAATCCTACTAAAAGTAGGATTTCTCATATCTCATCCAAAACAGATCCGATTCGAATCCAATTCGAAGCTGGATCGAAATAATTTTGAAAGACTGTCAATCTCAAACTCTTTAAGACTTTTGTCCCAAGTCTAACTTAGATTTTAGACCTAATTAAGTCTAATTAATTTAGATTTAATCTAAAATTAATTAGTATTTAAATATAATCTTTCATATGCTCCATGGATCATAGATCAAAATTATTCATCCCCACGATCAAACCTAAACCTCATGTGTAGTGCTAGCTAGACATAGTCAACTCTTCAATTCTATTTGATCCATAACTTAATTCTCAATCAAGTTAGCTTATATGTTCAATCAAATCAAGTACTTTCAAGTTGGACATATAAATATAGATCAATTTCTTCCTACTTCGTCTGACTTGTGTGCGTGAATCCATAGGTTCAAACACTAAGCCGGTAGCACAGGAACCAATTCCTGCACTATTGAGATACCATCTAATAATGATTTCTGACATCCAGATAGGTCAAATTATCATAAAAAAATATTTCAAAATCTATATATATGGTTCTCGCATAATTCATCTTTTTGATCCTGAATGCTCTAGGATGGTCTCAGGTTAACTGTCAACCGAGATTGCTTCATCCACATTGTATTTCAACCTTTCAAATCCATCTCATGGATTACCCTAGTCAAGGCTTTACTAATTAAATATAACAATACATCAACTCCAATAATCCAGAGGGGTCAATTCCATCTTGATCCATACACAAGTACTTGACTGTACCCAGTAGCCTTCCATCACTGTATTAGAAATCCAGATAGTCTGGCACCAAAGCACAGTGAGTTGCTTGCAAGTCACTATAATGATCTCAGATCTGAAGGACACTTATACCCTTGTATTTCACGAGCAGTTCTTGACAGCAGAATGCTCAGTACGTGAGTCACTTGTTCAGTAACGATGTACTCCTACATCTCACCTGTATGTCATACTAGTGTTACCGCACTCTTTGGTTAAGAGAACAACTAACCCATATAGCATATAATGACCTCCACTCGATAAACATCATCATTCTGTAATGACGTATCATTTGATCACTGTTGGTGCAAAATTCCGCTGATACTAGAGAAGCTGGAGTCGAGGGGATCACGGCCGCCGTCGGGACCTGCAAAGAAAGTCTAAACCAGAGTTGGGGTGCTCCGGCAAGACCCTCCGACGCTCAAGTCAGTACTTTGCTTCAACAGAAATGGAGCACTCGAATGAGACTTTTTGCAGAGTTTAGAGATAATGCTTAGAGCTTATAGAAGAACATATCTGGAGGATCTCTTTTATAGATGGGAGAGCGTAACTGATTGGCAGTGACGTCTGTAACCGCCTGGTAGTGGGACGTTCGGGGCCACATGGAGTTTGTTATGGAGAGTAGTGGTGTCCGTTGTCATGACTTGCCAGAGAGTGGTGGGGCCACGTGGAGTTTGTTACGGAGAGTAGTGGTGTTCGTTGTCATGATTTGTTGGGGAGTTCAGGCTAGACGGTTGAAGCTCGGTTGAGGTGTCTGGTGAAGTGGGGTAACTCTCTGTCTAAGAGAAGCTCGGATGCTTTCGAGGTTGCTGACGGATTAACTGTGGTCGGATGCCTTAGGCGTTGATGCTGCAGACGAAGGCCATCTGCTGTAGAAGCCCAGACGGAGACTCTCTGTTGGAGAAGTCCGGCTGGAGTCTGATTGCTAGAGAAGTTTGTTCGAAATTCGAAAAGCGTTATAGAAGGTTATCCGATAGAAGAGTCTGGAAGGTGTTGTGGGAGCTTGTCCGTCGGAGGAGTTCGACTGGCACTTGTAGAAGGCTGATGGCTTGGAGAGGTACGAAAGACATCAGAGACAGTCGGTCGTCGTAGAAATCTATTTGTTGGAGCCCGTCCGTTGTGGAAGTTTGTCTGAAATCCACCTGCTGTAGAAGTTCGGATGAAGTCCGATTCGCTTGCTGTAGAAGCTCAAACAGAGACCGGTTGCCGTGGAAGCCCAGATGGAGGTCGCTTACTGTAGAAGTTCAGATAAAATTTGAAAGGTGGTCGACCACCGTAGAAACTTGGATGGAGTCTGGTTACTGTAGAAGTCCTGCTGCTGGAGAGGCCCGGACCTTGACGAAGTCCGGAAGAAGTTCGGAGCAAAGTCGATCGTGACAGGAGGACAGATGGAGGTCGCTTACTATAGAAGTTCGGACGGAGATCGGTTGCCGTGGAAGCCTGGATGGAGGCCGCTTACTGTAGAAGTTCGGATGAAATTCGAAAGGTGGTCGACCACCGTAGAAACTTGGATGGAGTCTGGTTACTGTAGAAGTCCTGCTGCTGGAGAGGCCCGAACCTTGACGAAGTTCGGAAGAAGCCCGGTGCAAAGTCGATCGTGACAGGAGGACGGATGGAGGCCGCTTACTGTAGAAGTTCGGACGGAGACCGGTTGCCGTGGAAGCCTGGATGGAGGCCGCTTGCTGTAGAAGTTTGGATGAAATTCGGAAGGTGATCGACCACCGTAGAAACTTGGATAGAGTTTGGTTACTGTAGAAGTCCTGCTGCTGGAGAGGCCCGGACCTTGACAAAGTCTGGAAGAAGCCCGGAGCAAAGTCGATCGTGACAGGAGGAAGTTTGGAAGAGGTTCAGATAATAGTCAATCGCTATAGAAGATCGACTGATAGTGGAGCCCAGAGAGCATTTGGAGCAGTCCGATAGATGACTGAAAGAGCTTATCATTGAAAAAGTTTGGAGGGTACGGTAGGAGTTCGTCCGTCGGAGGAATCTGGGGGACACTGTGGAAGCTCGGTTGCTGGGGGAGTTCGGAAAGACGTCACACAAGGTCAGAAGTCGGAAGAGTCCTAGGAGGGTTGGCCTCCTACGAAATTCGACTAGGGGCGGATTGGCGCTAGAGGAAGGATCCGTGTCTTCGCAGGACCCTTGTTCTTAAAGGAGTACTCAACGGGACTGCCTCCGATAGTATTCTTCGACATCTTCTCCGACATCTTCTTCTCCTTCTCTGGTTAGATCCCAACCTGATGCCTCCCAAAAAGGCATCCACCAGGCGATCTATGGCCTTCATGTCCAGATCCCAGTGAGATCCGCTAGCTCCAGTCTCGTCTCCAGTTTCTCAGGCTCCTCCCCCTCCGGCAGCAGCAATCGGCATGGAGCAGTTCGACCTACTGGTTCAGCAGGTCAGAGGCCTCACCGAAGCGATGTAGGCCATACAGCAGCAGCGGCAGCAGCTGCAGGCATCTGTGCGGCTGGAAAGAGCATCGTCGGAGTTTCAAAATCCGACGATCGGGCGACCCACTTGGGCTAGCCACCCGGTATCCCCCGGAAGAGGGAAGCAGAAGGTA
>KE506966.1:71709-82279 GCA_000441515.1 Elaeis oleifera
AATACCATGTAATAATCATGTAATAGAATTTTAAATCTAGAGATTCTCTGATTTTATATGATAATTTTAATTTATTTTAGTCTTCCACTGTCTGATCTTGAAAATTTTTAAGATCTAACCCTGAAACTCTAGATCTGATTCCTTCACTCTTGGGGTCATCAACATGCACCTCATTTTCGTAAGGAATATTTTCTCTACATCCTCAGTGATGATACCAAGTATCTATCAGGAGGATAGAAATTCTACTAGATCTATGAGGTGCAGGAGGAGATGTGCGTATTGGCTCAATTTGAATAGGTTATTAGGTTTGTAGCTCGTTGCTCTTCAGAGATTTTCTCTTCGAACCCAATTTGCCTTTCTATACCTCAATCTTGAATAAACTATTTTCAAAAAAGATGGCATGTTGGCTCCCAATCATACTTTGATTCTTTGGAAGGTAGAAATAATATTCTAACAACTTCTTAAGATATCTGATAAAATGAGCCTTTAATGATCTGACTTCTAACTTGTCCGCTTGTTGTCTCTTGACATAGACCGGACAACCTCAAATTCTGAGATAACCTAGATTTGATTTCTTACCATTTCATATCTCATACAGTATGGTAGGAATGATTTTAGAAAGAACCCTATTCAATATATAATTCACTGCTAATAAACTATGTCCTCAAAGAAATGTAGAAAAGTCAGTGAAGCTCGTCATCGATCGAACCATATCCAATAGGATTTAATTTCTTCATTCTAAAATTTTGTTGAGTTGAGGCATTTCAGGTAGAGTCCATTAGAAAACTATGCCATATTCCTTGAGATAATTGAGAAATTCTCTACTAAAGTATTCACCTCCTCGATCTGATCGAAGAACATTAAGAGATTTTTCAGTTTGCTTTTCTACTTCATTTCTGAATTCTTTGAACCTTTCAAAGGCTTCAGACTTGTATTTTATGAGATACACATATCCATATCGTGAGTAATCATCAACAATATGATGAAAAGATATAACCTCCTCTGACCGTCACATCAAATGGGCCATACACGTTAGTGCATACCAGAACAAGTATCTCAGTAGTCCTTTTCTCTTGTCCCATAAAGGATAGCTTGATCATTTTCTTTGAAGATAGGACTCACAGACTGGATAAGACCCAAAGGTCAATGAGCCCAAGTGCCTATCTTTCTCTAATCTGTTAATCCTTTCTTCTCCAATATGCCAAGCCTAAGGTGCCATATATACTTTAGGTTAATTCATCTCTAAATCATTTATTTCTATGGCATTCACATCCTATTCGGTTATATTCACAAAATATTAACATGCAACTAATAAAGATTGTTAATTTAGAAACCACTTTCAATCATTTATTTTAAATAAATGGTACAGTAGTCCTTATTAAACTAATTACATAGTTATCCTGCACTAAACATGAAATTGAAATCAAAATTCTACTAGTCGTAGGTAGATAATAACAGTCTTTAAAAATTAAACTAAATTCTAATGGCAATTGCAGAGGGTATGTCCCCACAACCACAACAGCAATTCTTGCTCTATTTTTGACTTGTAGGATCATCTCAGCCTCCTACTATCCTCAAAACTCTACATAAAAGTATACGGATGAGCACTAGAACTAGAGTCTATAATCCAACTAGATGTAGAAGAAATCGTAAGATTAATTTTGATAATGAGTAGGTCAGACATACCTTCAAAAGGTGTGCCATCCTTTTTATTCTTCAGACGTGTCAGGTAGGTAGGGCAATTTCTCTTCCAATGGCCATCATTTTTGCAGTGGAAATACTTTCCACTCCCTACGGCCTTCTTCTTGAGAACTTTCTTCCTTGGCTTGTTCTCTACCTTCTATTTTTTTATAGACTTTTTTCTTTCCAGTAGACTTTCTCTTAGAAAAAAAGTCTGCTCTATAGCTAGAACAGTACCTCTTGAACTCTTCAAGGTGCCTTCCATAGTCACTAGCATATTAAGCAATTCGATCTTGGTGCATTCAATTTTATTCATATGATAGTTTATAATAAACTATGCATATAAATCAAAAAGAGATTGTGGATCAAATCAATCTGTAACTCCTTGTCTATGGACATCCTGAACTTCTCAAACTCCTCAAAGTCTTTGATCATTGTCAAACAATGCTCATAGACTGACTGTCCATCATGCATTTTCATCTAGAAGAGTCTCTTGGATACTTCATAGCGAGCTGCGTGACTCTGCTCACGATACAACTCTTGTAGGTAGGCTAACATGCTCCTGACAGTTTTCATGTCCTCATGTTGGTGTTGGAGCTCATTGAACATAGAAGCCAGCATGTAATACCAGACTTTATTATCATCGTCCAACCACTTCTCATGGCTAGCCCTTTGATCATAGGTCAGACAAGTTGGTAGCGTATAAAGGTCCTGGTTAAGTACATAGCTCAGCTTTTTGAAACTCAAGACTATCTTTAAGTTCCTGAGCCAATCCTTGTAATTGGGTCCAATTAATTGGTTGTTTTCTAAGATATGGATGAGAAGATTTGAAGCAGATATTTTCCTATAGAGAGAAGAAAATTCTAGATAGATTTTGTAATTGACTTCTTAGTTTGTTTTAGAATTTTATTTTAAAAATAAACTAACTCCCTCTATTTTCTCAGATCTCTCACACTACTGAAGTGGAGAAATAGAAATCTCCATGATTAGGATTTCAAGTGGGTACTGAGTCCCACCAATTGACATACCACCTCATCTAACAGTTATTGATGATATGTCAATCAATGAATGGATAACTCTTATCTAATACTTCTCAAGCAAATTATAGTGGTCACCAGTCTCTAATTTCTGAAGTCTCACCTGATAGTTATTGACCTCATTCCTTAGTTAAGTCAGACCCACCGTTCTTAAGAAAGTGAAGTCATTATTGGAACCCTCATCTGACATTTATTGGACCCAATCCTATCTCCATCCTGCAACATCTTATGCTTAATAGAGTAGTTGCATCTTTCTTGATGCAACTGAACCATTGTATCTAGTTGAAAACTATTAACACCCGAAAGGGCCGATACATCTACAATGGTGGAAGACTGCTCGACTTAATATTTATGAGAAGATTTAATTTAGGTCTTCTTTAGGTTTAATTATTTCTTTCCATCATATGTAAATTCATAATTATATTTGATCTACTAGTGAGATCATATCTTGACTCATCAAGATCAGACTTATGTTGCAACATAATTATGATGAACTCAACCCTAAGCACCCTAAATTAGAATTGATCAACCAAATTGTCCAGATAAGTGGAGATCGATGGGAGGCTCCCTACTGCTAGGGCAATGGTCTTAATTAAATAACTACCTTTCAAAATACTTACTTTAGACACCAATAGATCAATCTCATCCAAATTGGCTACGACTTTTGGTTCCTCACCACTGATTGACCTATTGCAACCATCTAGGTGAATTCATGATATAACCCTACACCAAGGGTCATAGTGATTCAATGTGATCACTATATGTATTAGTGAACCACAAAATGATTATCTCATAATCTGATTAAGTCTTTTCTTTTCTCAAAATATGACTTATGATTAAGAGATTTGATCACTTATCATCCTAGGACAACCTTTCAGCATAACTAACTTTATACCAGGGTAACCTTATATCAAGATGAACTTAAACTAACCGAATACTTATCAATTAGATCTCTAATCTAAAATTTTAGATCAAATCTAAATTTTATATGTGTAATTTAGGGTTTCATCTTATATCATCCTAGGACAATCTTTCAACATAACATCCATGATACCAGGACAATCTTATGTCAAGATGATCCTTGATTAACCGTATGTTTATTAATTATAATTTTTGATTTTTTATTAAAATTTTTGATCTAATATTTTAGATCTCATCTAAATTTAGATCAAAATATAAAAAATTAGATTCAAATAAATAAAAAATTAGATCTAATCTAACAATCATATTTATTGAAAACATAAAATTCAGTTCTCATCTAAATTTCATATACAATTAATAAACATGAATTTTCAGATCTGATCTGAAATAGAGAACTAATCATAAATAAATAATTCAGATCTAATCTGAATTTTAGATCTAAGAACATGATCATGCAACCTTTGCTCTGATACCAATTGAAAAAAAACTAGGATACCATGCATGCTAGAACAACAAATTTTTTTTATGCAAGCAGCAGAAGCAGTTTTATCTAACATGCAATTTCTAAATCCCATCTCATGAGATCATCCATATCATGTTCTTAAGATTTATATGTAGCAAATAAAATTATCAAATATAAACATGAAGATCTCATCTTCATCTTTGCACGGGTAGTTATTCACCGTAGTTTGATGATCATGGATATCTCTTTTCGATTTTTTTTAGAGCCGTTCAAGCATCCGACCTCTACAAATATCCATAAAAATGATCTAGAAAAGCTCCTCTTTGTTTCTTCATCAAGAAATCATCAAGCAACCTGAAGGAAGAAGGAAGAATAAGAGAGAATTCCTTCTGTCAAATCAGCACCCGAACCTTGGCGCGTAGAAGAAAGAGGATGCCCAACCTTTGGGCATGGAAACCAAGGACGCCCAACCCTTTGGGTGTGGGCATGAGGAAGAGAGGGAGAGTGGGGCATGGAGACCAAGAGATAGGGGAGGCATGGAGACTTGGAGGCTTAGATTGCTTAGGTTTTGAGATCACATCTCAAGGCCCTTTTATAAGCCAAAAGGAGTCCTATTTGGTTTAAGACTTTGATCAAATCAGATCCTTATCTCATCAAAACCAAACCAACTCACACTAGGACTCTTAGCACCTCCTACCTTCCCTTATTGGCATCAAATCCTGATTGGGCATGCACCCCATCTTTCTCTCCTTTTCCTTGTTGCACAAGGCTAAGGGGTGCCAACATGGATCTAATCCAATTGGGTGTGAAGCCAATTTCTTTCAACCTTAATTATGATAAAAAATCAACTCTTGGCCATCCATAATGCATGCAATTGACTTAATCCATTCTCTATCTCATAGGGATTCAAATCTAAAGAGGACTTGAATTTAACCATGTGCTAGCATAGTATTCCTAAACCCAATAGAATTTTTAAATTCTTCATCCAATTGAACCATAAGAGTCTAATTACTCAATCCTAGATCAATTTCTTATTGTATGACCCCATAGATTCAATGCTATCTGATAGTGGGATATATTATGATCTTCATCAACAATATCATTGAAATTTCTTTAATGGATTGGAATCCCTTTTAATTCAACCAATTTGAGAATTATTAATCATTCGAATAATTCTCAATTGATCCTATAATTCATCATTGACACCAAGCAGTATGTAGTGACAATCAAATAGAACTGAATAGATAAACTTCTAGATGTAGTTGCCATATGATCTGATTCTTCTATCATAAATTTCGACAAGACTAAGATTATGGATAATTCGTCAAGCTAATCTTGTTATATGTAAGATTCAATTAATCTGAGGTCTTAGTGAATTCTCATGAAAATTTTTTTCATCATTCACACTTGCCATAGCCGTGAACTTTCTAACTCAGTTTTATGATCCTCATAGGACTTCTCTCTTATTACTAGGGTCGATAGATCCCATATAGGTGCACACTCTATTTCTATAATGAACCTATTACAGCCAACATATATCTCAAAATTCTATATAACTAGGAGATTGAGTTATGATATAGTTAAACTACAGTAACTTCATTATGAACAGCCGAGGTATCATAGATCAAAAAACTATTCACACTATGCAGCATCAAATATATCATGATGAGAGGTAGATATCTAAGTGACTACTCGTGTTGATCACGCTCAGCATCCTTACTCTCTAACAAGCATCTGTACTCTCACTCAGTGTTTCTACACTATAGATTCGAGACTCATTTATCTATATGAAAGTGATCCATACACCAACCTATCTAGAATAATTATTGTCTCCATGATGATCCTATGGTCGAAAGTAATTATGAATTAACTATCAATGACACATGCCTCCAATTCTCAACTCTTGAGAATATGTGTCATTATTTGTTAATTCATTGGATGATTTATAGACACATTACACAATATGAATGGATAAATAATCTAAATTTATTTCATTAATAAATTAAAATTACAACTATACCCTTAGGAAGATTACATGTGTCAGCCTAATTGGCTCCTTGGGCATACATCTAACAATACTATTATAATGTAATAAGATAATATAACATAATATTAATTTATTATTATATTATATTATATTATATTAATATAATATTTTACTATATTAGATATAATTATAAGATTTGTTGATGGATATTTTGATCATCAAAAAATTTATTAAATCAAAAGTGCTTCTCAATATTAGCCAGAAAATATTTTTGGAGAGAAGCTCTAAATGGAGCTTTTCCTAAATAGATCTTTTAATTTTTGATAAAATCAAAATAGCTTCTTGATTTTTATTAAATATTATCATAACATCCAAAAGCACTTTTGGAAGGCTAGAAAGTGCTTTATGGTACTCAAAAGCTTTGCTAAATGGGGTCTTAAAGACGATGAGATAAATCAAGCTAAGTGCATTGTCTAAACTATGACCTTAAGCTAAGTCATTGTCTGAGCTATGACCCTAAGCTAAGTGCATCATACAAACTATGACATCAAACAATAAGGAAAAACTAAAGAACAATGCAAGACACATAAGGTATGAACAACAAGCTTTCAATTTCATTGTTCCAAAATAAGCTTCACAAAAAGAAGCCAATAGAAAGCTTGCCATACTAATGATCGAGCTGAGAAATAGAAAAGAATCTACTTCTCCCTAGATGAAGCCTCCGTGGCTAGCTGTTGGCTAAGGTAAATGCAACTAAGGTTGACCTCTAAAAAAGTCTATAGACCAACTCCTTTCATTGAAGCCCTTTGCAAAGAAGTCTATACCCATGATCTCTAGATGAACTTCTCCTAAAGCTCAAAAGTTCTTGACTACCCTACAAGCCCTTCTTTGACTTGGCTAGTCTTCTCTTTAGCCTGGGTAGCATCCTCCTTACCCTATGCAGCCCTACATTTAGCCTCGAGCTGCCTTTCGAGATGAGCAATCTCTTCCTTGGCTTCATTTCTTGACTCTTCTAGCCTCTTCTCTACTTTTGAGTTGTGGATTTCGATGGCTTTGGCATAAAGTTCGGTTGCTTTCACCTAGGCCAAGACTTTGGCCCTCTTTTCTCAACATCATGAAGCTTGCATTCATATAGCTCTGCTTGATGCTTGAACATGTTCATGCCATCATGTTGTGAATTGTGTCCTAAAGTCAATCGTCAGTCTGTTGATGGTTGAGCTTATCATTATCATTGTATATGAATTATTGAATTAATAAATATTATTGGTTTTCTCATCACTGTGTACATCTTATTTTGAACTCATATTATGTGATAAAGTCCTTAGGAATATTTAATATGATATAAGAGGATATATCATTTAGTCCTTAAATCTTAAGTTTACGATCAAATAATATACTATTATTAGGACGATAGCTATATCAAGTATAGGTCATTGTGTGCCATGTACGTTGGTTGTCTTCTCAACCAAAGAGTGTGGAGATACTGGCATGGCATTCAAGTGAGACGTAGGAGTACATCTCACTAAATGTGACCAGCTGCTGAGCACTTTACTGTCATGAGTAGCTCATGAAGGATATGGGTATGAGTGTCTCTTAGACTTGAGATCACCACGGTGATTTGTAAGCAACTCACTGTGTTTGATGCCAGACTATCTGAATTTTTAATTCAATGATGAAAGATTTTTTGACATAGTCAAGTACTTATGAAATTGGTGTGTGAGTCAAGATGGAATTGATCCCTCCGAATAAGTAGGAGTTAATGTATCAGTGTGTTTCAATTTGGTAAAACCTCGACTAGGATAATCTATGTAATGGATTTAAAAATTAAATATAATATGGATAACCATATCTGGGTTGACAGTTAAATCCTAGGTCATCTTGAGTATTTGGGTCAAAGAGATGAATTATACGGTAACTATATGCCAATAGATTCTTGAAAGATGCTTTGCAATCTCTTAACCTATCCGGACGTCGAGTATCATTGCTAGATGGTCACTTTGATTGGTATAGAAAGATTATTTCTATACTATCGATTTAAGTTCAAACCTATGGGGTCATACTTAATAAAATTTTGACTGATCATATGGCTGATCAATGATTAAAAATCATTCTAGGATAAAACAGTCAATTCAATTAACGGTTAACCCTATGCAAAAGTTGTAATAAATTAATTTACTAATTATTGATAAATTATAGGAGGATTGATTAGCAATTAGATTACTAATTAACTCAATTTGATTGAGCATTAAGATTTGAAACAAATCTAATTGAATTGGATTCTATTTGATTTGACCTGATTAGGTTATAAGAAGACCTAATCGCTAAGGATGTTCGATTTCTGATTTGATTAGGACTTGAGCTTGATTAATTTTGATTTGATTAAAATTTAATTAAATTATTTACTATCTAATTAGATTAGATTTAGTAGTCTAATTGGGTCTAACATAATTCGATTGGGTTAAAAATCTAATTGGATGAGAAATAAATTTTGAATTCAAACATTATCAAGTCCCTTGCGCTTCTTTTCTCTGCACCCTTTATTTCTTCCAATGAAATTTTTTTTTGTGGATTTTTTTCTCATACCCAGAAGTAGTTTCACACCCACATCTAATCTCTTTTTGAATTACAAATTGGTTGGTTTAAATTTGAGCTCAAATGGATTTGAATTTGAATGAAAACCTAAAATCCAAATCTAGTTGGACTCTTCCGTTCACGCCACGACCTTTCTCTATGCACAAAGTATTTTTGTATGAAATTTTTATGCCATGCTAATGCTGGTCACCCACTATCTATATTCTTAAGATGAGATTAAAATTTGATTCAAAATTTAATTCAAATTTGATTTGAATTAGTGATAAGGATCAACCAATATTTGAACTTGAACCAAACTACCTTATTCTTATCCTTATCTTTCATGGGATGCCACCCTTAAGAAGGGATGAATTTTATGCGATAAAAAGAGAGAAAATTAGTGTGAGAAACCTCAGAGTTGGGGTAACAAAATCTAAGAGTGGGTTGGGCTTCCGTGCATGAGAAATAGAGAAAGTAATCTTCCTCTTGGGTGTGAGGTCTAGGGTGGGTTCTAGGGTTTTGACTCTAGATTTTGTGAGAAAAAAATATAAGAGTGAGCCTTATCCAATCTCGCACATTGCCACCTCCTCATAAAACTTCATCTTCTGATTCGAAAGAGTTTGGATGATCAGAGAAAAGGAGCTTGGATCAGCCATCCAAAGCCTTCGACGTGGCTAGCACTCCCAAAAAGGATAATCTGATCAGGACTTCAAGTGGACGATCTGTAGAGGCCAGACGACCTGTGCGGTTTCTTGACATTAGTGAAAGATTTATACCACACCTACCAATAGCTGAGATCATCAATCCATGATAAGGTAATGAGTTCTAAACTCAATCGATGTGATTTAAAGGTTAGATCTGATTCAGGGCATCAATGTGATTGATGTAGTTTTTATTTTACATCAGATTTTATATATAAATTTTTATGTCATAGATCCGTTATAGTAGTTTAGATCTGATCTAAAGTATGTGTAAGAGATTAAATATTTAATCTTTATTTTTTACTATAAATTTTAAAATACATACTTTGAACTATCCATTTTTCTTCAATTAGTATCAGAACGTGGTTTCTTATGACATAAATTTTTTGCATATAACTTGATATTAATCTGATTTTAATTAGATCTAAATAATTAGTCTAGAGTTCAAGTAATATAGTAATCAAATTGGATAGATCGCCATGGCTGTCTGATCATAGGAGAATGTAGGGTTTCACGGCCCTTTCCTCCCATTCGATGGAGATCTCCTATGGCATGTAGGGGTGCCGTGTGGTTATTTCTCATGAAGATGAATAACGAAAGGAGTTTAAAACTTTATTTTAGATCTAATTTAATGTATCTTAGATCTAAAATTAAAGTTTATATGTTTATATGATAGTTTGTCAAAATATTTTATAAAATTTGAAATTATTTTCAAACACCGAACCCGAACCCATGTTGGCCTAAAACTTAATTATGAATTAAGTGATCTAGATTTGAGAATCAAAGATCTAAGGCATTAATTTCATAATAAATGGGTTTATGGCTTAGCTCGAGTCAAGTCCATTTAATTGGGTGAGACCTAGGGTTAGAAATCATTGATAATGGATCATATTAGTACTTGATCAAATCTAATTAAAGTTAATTCTGATTGGGTCAATTTTTTCTCTTGATCAATTTTAATAGTTGTAGTTGGTCTAATCCATATCTTTGATTAGACCAATTTGAACCTTGATCATAGCTCCGTGGTCGAATCTAAATCTATAAGTTGATCAAATTGAAAATGACTAACCAGTTGGTATCTAAGATAAGTATGGCAGCTTTGATCGATGGTCATTAATTGAGAGCTACTCATACAGATTGAGTCTATATCGAGTTAATGGCATATCCCTCCCACCAATCTCACTTATTTGACTAATATGGTGAATCATGT
>KE506967.1:0-28991 GCA_000441515.1 Elaeis oleifera
GATTTTCGTTAGAGTTCGCTTGAGCATAGATTTAAAAATTATTTTTTTTAAACCAAGTCTCTGTGGGATCGACCCGTACTCGTTAGTCGTGCTACTCTGCACACCGTGCGCTTGCGGTTTTTTTATAATTTAAAATTTGCACATCACCCTATCACAGGGCTAATCATACTCATGTGAATCAGAGCTAGCTCCCTTCTAGGCCTAATCAATTGTGCTGATCAATAGGTACATGCTGATGGATAGTGTGTTCTGTATTCAAGGACTAATCTCTTGTGGGCCTTGTCATGAGGCTGATCATGGCTGTAGTCATCGAAGACAGAGAGAATTTTAAATTTTATTATTACACATTGCATGTTTAAAATTAAAATTATGTTGGTTTATGTTTCTATTATTATTAATTATTATGTTTGAAAAAATTTAAGCATGCTTGATCCCTCAAAGATATTGATAACTTACTGAGTCTGTAAAGCTCATTCTTTCTTTTCGATTTTTTTAGATCCAAAAGAGTATATGGGGATTGGGACTGAGCACTGAGGAGCTTAAGATCTTAAAAGATATTTATTTTTTGAAGAAATATTGATCTTATTTTATATTAATGAATCTTATGAGTTATTAGTAAACTATTTTATTTGAATCAATAAAATTAGAAGTTTTCTTTTACTACCGTTGCCTAAGTACAATTTATTATGATATTTTGAAAGTGAAGATAGGCCTTGTATGTCTCAGGGGTTAAATCTTAGGGGTGTATGGCCATCTGTCATATTTCTGACTTGGACCATTGGGTTGGGTCACGATAGATTAAGTGGTATCAAAATCTAGGTTAAAAGATCCTATAGTATAAGTTAGTGAGAACGGGATAGAATTTAGGGTATGATTGAATGATACTAATCACTAATAGTAATAAATTAATCGATAATTATACTAAAATTGATTTCTATCGGTTAAATAGATTGTGATGTTTCACTATAAGAAATTCTTTATTAGTGATGGCTATTAGTGACGACTAACAAGGCATCGCTAATGGTGATATTTATTGATGACTTATTATGATGGAAAAAAAATCGTCGTTAAAGGATTGAAGATCTATTAGCAATGAAGAATTTTTTTATGTCATCGCTATAATTCTTAATTTAATTATTTATTTATTTTAATTATTTAAATTTAATTAGTTATTACCAATGGTTTTAACAATGCAACTTTCACCGTCGCTAATATAGTATCCTAAAATCCTCTATTTTTGATCGATTATTTTCACTGTGAACCCACCTCCGGTCCCCCTTTCCCCACCACACTGTCGAAACTCTGTCGGAGCCCCCGTCTTGTGCCCCAGTCCCTGCGCTAGATCCACCATCCCCGCGCCCCCGTCTCCCTTCTTCCCTCGTCGTGCCGTCGAAACTCTATCGGAGCCCCATCCCTATGCCCCAATCCCCACACTACCATCCCCACACCAGATCTGCCATCCCTGTGCCCTCGCCTCCCCCTTCTTTCCCCGCCTCCCCTTCTTCCCCACCGCACCGCTGGAACCCTACTGAAGCATTCATCTCCGCACCACCGTCCTCGCATCAGATTCATTGTCCTTACATCGGATCCACCGTCCCTGCATCAGATCTACCATTCCCATGGCCTCGCCTCCACCCTTCTTCCCCACCGCACCGTTGGAACCTTATCAGAGCCCCCATCTCCGTGCCCCAATCCCTGCATCGCCAACCCCATGTCGGATCCATCATCCTCGCACCCTCACCGTCCTCTCTCATCGTTCCCTCCTCTTCTTCCCATCCCATGATGAGTATTAGCGACAATAGCGACGACGACGATAGAGCTGTCATCACATGCCATTCCCTCCTCTTCTAATTTTGATGTATGAATTTAAATTTATGATATTTATTTAAATTAATGATGTTTAAATTTAATTTTATATGAAAAACGCATTCTGACCCTCTCCATTTGCAATGCTGCTTGGTACTTTGAAACTCATGGGGTGGGATTTGCCTGGATGCTCTGCTGGGGTGGTAGGGGGTGCCGCCTCCATGGATGCCCTGATGCGGCCCATCGGTATAGGATGCGTGATCCGACTGCCTTGGAAGATAGTCCCTGGTGCGAATCCTGAATAATTAGAGTCAACTCCTGAGCAGATAGAGTTAACCCCTAAGAAATTGGGGTCAATCCTAATCTCAGAGACAACATAACGACTAGTTTCTTGTCTTTATGGTGTGCTTATTTTATTTATTTTGCATACTTGTTTTGCATCATTTCAATTCTTACATTGCTTGCCATAATTATATAATTAATCTATGAATCTATTTATTTTATTTTCAGAGATTACATGATGACTACTTCTAGAAGATGGAACCGCGCTAGTCAAGAAGAGAGCTCCAAAGGACAGAACTCTTGAGGAAAGAGCTCTCATGGTGCCAGCTCATATGGTTCTGTAGTACCCACACTACTCGATAAACTCTAACACTTTAAAAATTCTCTTTTAGATTATTTATCTTTTATTATCTAATATAATATTCTTTATGATGTTTGTTATTCTCAGATTCGAACAACATGGGATCACTATTGACCCCACAATTACACGAAGTAGCGGCCAGCTCTCAGCCTCAATATCATGATAGAGGATCCGTCCAGCTCACGGTATCTCTAACTCGATCAGAGGATAGAGAGCTCGTCTACATTCAGAGACACTCGTAAGTACTAGATCTTCGAAGAATATGTTTAAAGTTTAGCTATTTAAAATTAATATTTATTGTTCAAAATTAATTTTGCAAGACATTTAGGGAGCCTAGGATGTCACATGTGGTTATCGAGATCATTTGACGATTGATGCCGGGGTCGATGAATGAGTTTTCTAGTTGGCTGTCGGGGGCTCGTGACGCTATGTGGGAGATATTCATGGTAAGTCAAAGGTGTTTAATTTTTAAATTCAAAATATATTTATATTTTATTATTAATATATGATTGCTTCAAATTGTAGAAATACTATCGATTTAAGACTCCTCAGGATAAGGAGGTTGGCCGTCGGACCTTCAAGGAGGTCACCACAAGTAGATTCCAGGATGGTCTATACAACCTTAAGTAGTCTGCTATTGAGTTCTCCAGTTTCAAATCATCATTGAACTGACAGTCTTTCACGGATCACTGGATATGGGAGGATGTATGGGAGGCTCTCTGTGACCAGTGGAGCAGTGAGGACTACTCTGGTAGATGACAGAGGGTCCGACAGAATCGGACTGTCCAGTAGGATCCAATCAAGCACACCGACAGCTCCGTTGGCACACATATTATAGCAGATAGATTAGTAAAATTCTAAACTTATATTAATCTCATATTTAGTTGATCATATATATATTTTGTTAACTTAATTTCATTATTTACTTATTATAGGTATGGCAGATAGGTCATGTACCAGGACAACTACAGTTGTGGGAGGCTACACATCAGTCTAGGAGGATCGATATTACTTAGATTCTAGGTCCAGATGGATCGCGATAACTTAAAATATTATTTATTAAATTTTATATATACTGATATGTATAATAGCACTAATAAATTTTAAATTGTATAGGCAGATTATGTGAAGTACCTCATAGCGCGGCACAGTGAAGGCCCATCCTCTTAGCCCCTTCTTGACCTCGAAGGATGGCTCAGGGCCATCGAAGGGATGAGTAGGAGCTAGATCATAGGGTTCGGACATAGCTTCGACCCTCTAGCAGCTCGTTGGTCTTTAACATCCTTCTCTCAAGCCTCGATGATCCAGATGTGAGGTGATGTATATGTCAAGAAGGTCATACAGAGACTTTTTTGCCAGCGACCTTAGAGCTTCTAAGACACTGTCTGCGAGATGGTTGTTAAGATTCTCTAAAACTCACATTTGCATGATTAGCTGAGCTCGTTGTCACAGCCATCACAGCAGATAAGTCAAGTAATATTAATAAATTTCTTTACTTGTTTTAAATTTTTATATTTAAAAGCTTCACATAGTTAAGCTTGAGTCGGAGGAAGGAGATCTAAAGATCAAAAGTCAATCTATCCATCCCATGAGTGGGCCGAAGGTGTAGATACATCCGTATCATCGAATAAGATATATAGGAATAATCCGTTTAAGAATCGAAGGAGTATATCGAAATATACTTCTCTGCATCGATTTAGGCTTCAAGCGAAAGAAAGGGTATCCAAGGGGTCAAAATTCAATCTAACCATCTGATAGATAGATCGATGATATCTATAGCTCTGTATCATCGAATAAAATATATAAAAATAATCTGTTTAAAAATCGAAGGAGTATATCAAAATATACAACTTCATATCAGTTTAGGCTTCAAGTGGGAAGGAGGAGGTATCTAGAGGGTTAAAATTTAATCTAACCATCTGATAGATTGGTCGAAGATGTCTATAGCTCCATATTATTGAATAGAACATTAAAAACAATCCGTTCAAGAATCAAAGAAATATATCAAAATATATCCCTCCATGAAAGTTAAGACTTGAGGTGCATCAATTACTTTAGTTTTACAGTTTTAATTAATTTAATTCTAGAGTTATTAATAATATTCTATTTTTTTATTACAAAATATAAAAATATCTAGCTCTCATCCACCTACTATTGTAGATGACGTACAGGAGGAGGAGGATCTTTGTTGATTATTTTTAGTTTTGATATAATGTATTTAATTTTGATATTTGAACAATATTATCTTGTACAATTGGATAATTCATACTTTTTATATATTATTAGTTTTTTATTTATGATGGTGATAGTTAATTGTTAATTGTTATAGTGTCTGTAAATATATGTTGGTTGTTAATTTAATCATAGCAGATTTTAGTAAATATATTTACTAAAATTTTTTAAAAAAATCTATTATTAGCAACAACTAAATCCATCACTAATATCATCGCTAACTATCAGCGATAGCTATAGCTTATTAATGAGGGATTACAGCAGTTGCTAATATATTTTTATTTTTTAATTAATTAAAAATAATCTAAAAATTATTATAAATGATAGACTTGCCGTCGTTAATTATTATCGTAATATTTTATTAGTGATGATTTTTTCCATCATCATTAATAATATTTTAATGTCCAATATTTTTCAATGATTTATTGGCGATGGTGTTTAGTCACTAATAGTATTAGCGATAATTTTTTAGCCATTAGTGATGGTATTTAACCATCACTAATAATTAATTTTCTTGTAGTGTCTCTAACTCGATCTAGATGGCTATCCAACACTACAGAGGATTCTCATATGGCAACTATGTACCATACTTATCAAAATGGTTGTGCATCCCAAACCCGTGATGCCTTCAAAATAGTGGTGCCCCTCGGACAGCTGACGCTTCCCAAGCTGATGACACCTTTTGAAATATTGGTTATACTTCTCGAACTCTTGGTGCCTCTCAAGCAGCCAATGTATCTAGGTCAGCTTGCAGCCCATCACCAGAGCAGGGTGAGAACTGAGTAGCTAACCTTTCTTGCTAGCAAGATGATGCCCCAAACAACAATCACGAGATGGTCAGTTCTAATGGTTTGATGACAAACCTTATGCAAGCCCTAAGTGGACTTGTACAGCATTTGGAGTAGCGAGAAATAAAGGTGGTCCATCTTCAAGGTTGAAACGAGGAATATAAGAATTTAAGATATTAGCACCATCTGTCTTTGAAGGATCCACTAATCCCATCGAGTCATTAAAGTGACTTAAGGAGATGGAGAAGGTATTTGCCAGCATAGAGTGCACTGATCAGGAAAAGGTCCTTTACTATTTATCAATTACAGAGAGAAGCATTCGA
This sequence comes from Elaeis oleifera, assembly GCA_000441515.1. Classification (NCBI taxonomy): domain Eukaryota; kingdom Viridiplantae; phylum Streptophyta; class Magnoliopsida; order Arecales; family Arecaceae; genus Elaeis; species Elaeis oleifera. The sequence goes on from KE506967.1 coordinate 5,793, forward strand.
ATGGTGAAAAGCTATCAAGCGATAGTAGGGGATTGATGGGCCAATCACTTAGGACACCTTCTGTAAGAAATTTATGGATATGTATTTCCTAGATAACCTTAGAATTGAGAAGAAAATGAATTTACAAGACTGATTTAGAGGAACATGATGGTGGCCCAATATGAAATCAAATTTACAAAATTATCTCACTTTGCTCAGATCTCATGGCAACTTACGGCATCAAGACCTAGAGATTTGAGAAAGGGCTAAAGCCCATGATCCATGCTAGAGTGAGATCGATGTAGTTGGTCTCTTATCAGGATGTTGTTAACTTAGCCAAAATAATAAAGTAGGAGGTTGATAATATGCTGCAGGAGAGAGAGCAGCAATAGAGAAAGAGGTCCAAATTTGGTGGTTACTCTGGCCATCAATCAAAGCACCAAGAAAGATAGCAAAAGTGTAATGGGGACCATCCAAATAAAGAATCTCGATGTGACAGATGTGGGGGTTTTCATTTGGAGTAAACTATTGCTAGTTCTCTGGAGCCTATTTTGGTTGTGGTTAGTAAGGCCATAATATTGTGGACTGCCCTTACTGCCAAAACTCTAGATATCAGTAGCCCTCCCTAAATGCACGCAGACTGTCCCCTGCTCAAACTGCTTTAGGAGTACGAACCTTTTATTCGGATAAACCCTTAGAGCAAAGGCAAGGAGGACATCCAAAATAGAAAACCCAAGCCTATGTTTACACAATGACTTAGTGGGATACAAAGGCATCAAATGCTATAGTGTCAAGTATCTCATGACTCCTTCAAACTTAGTTTAATTACACAATCTTATGTGTTCAATATTATGATTGATAGTAATAGTAGAACTTTAATTCATGATAGATTTATCAAAGTAGTATCTACACATGTTGGTATTTTATTTGATCCTGGGGCTATCCACTCTTTATTTCATCCGAATTTGCTAGAAAGGCTGGCATTATTCCTATGCCCTTGGAGGATGAGTTGTGTCTCTAATCCAAATGGGATTACTATGGTGGTTAGCATGATTTGTCCATCTTGTACTTTGAGCATTAGAGATTATGATTCTGTATCTGATTTGATAATTCTAGAGATGAAGGACTTTGATGTCATCCTAAGGATAGACTAGCTTGCCTCATACCATGCCATGGTGGACTGCTTCAAGAAGAGGGTGACCATCCAGATTTCAGGATAGGCACCATTTAGCTTCTCTAGCAATAGAATGAATATTCCTATCAAATATATCATCTCTGCAAGCTTATAGAATGTTAAGAAAAGATTGTGCAGGGTACTTGGCTAGTGTTGTAAATACTCAGTAGGAAGAGTTAAAGTTAGAAAGTATTCTGATAGTGAGAGTGTTTCCTGACATATTTTCAGAGGATCTATCAGCACTTCTTTGGATAGAGAGAAAATTTTCAATTGATCTGGTACTAAGTGCTTAACCTATCTCTAAAGCTCTCTATCAGATGGCTTTAGCTAAATTGAAAAAGCTTAAGGAGCAACTCTAAGAATTCTTTGATAAAGGCTTCATTAGGCCCAATGTCTCTCCATGGGGTGCTCCAGTATTTTTGTCAAGAAGATGGATGAGAGTATGAGGTTGTGCATTGACTATCAGAAGTTGAATAAGCGGATAATTTTGAATAAATATCCTCCACTATGGATTGATGATCTTGTTGATCAACTTCAAGGTGCCCAAGTCCTTTCCAAAATTAATCTTCAGTTTGGATATCATCAATTAAAAATCAAGGCTGATGATATACCTAAAAAAAGCTCTGAAATAGATATGGATAGTACGAATTTTTGATCATACCATATGGATTAATAAATGCTTCCATGGCCTTTATGGATATAATAAATAGACTTTTTAGATCTTATTTGGATTAGTATGTGGTTGTATTTATAAATAATATTTGGTGTATTTCAAGAGTCAGGAGGATCGTGAAAGATATTTAAGGATAGTATTGTAAACATTAAGAGAGCAGAAATTATATACGAAGCAAAAAAGTGTCAATTTTGGCTTAAGAGCATCTCTTTCGTCGGACACATAATCTCTACAGAAGGCATATCTATTGATCTGACAAACATTGAAGCAATTGTAAATTAATACCAATCGACTAATGTGATGGAAGTCCATTGTTTCCTTAGACTAGTTGGTTATTACAAGAGATTTATAGAAGGATCTCTCGCATAGTAGTATTTTTGACCCAGCTGACCCACAAGTGGAACCAATTTAATTGGATAGAAGAATGCGATAAGAGCTTCCTTACCCTACCATCTAGAAGTGAGGGTTTTACTATCTATAGTGATAGATCTAGAAAAGGGTTAGGATGCGCTCTTATGCAAAATAGGAATGTAGTAGCATATGTCTCCAAAGAGCTTAAACCATATAAATAGAACTATGATGCCCATGATTTGGAGCTAGGTGCAGTAGTTTTGCCCTGAAAATTTAGAGATGCTATCTGTATGGAGTGTCATATGAAATTTTTATGGATCATCAAAGTTTTAAGTATATATTTATATAAAAGGAGCTAAATTTGAGACAAAGAAGGTGGTTAGAGCTTATCAAAGATTATGATTTGATTATTAATTACCATCTTGGATAAACAAATATAGTGGTAGATGCTTTAAGCAAGAAGTCTATAGGTAGTGTAGTAGCTTTAATTACTTCACAGGTGAAAATTTTTTATGATCTAAAAAACTAGACATCGAGGTATAGCTATACAATTCTAAAGTCCTACTCACTGCTCTTAGCGTGTAACCTATCTTAATTGATAGAACCAAAGCATCTCAAGTAGATGATCTAAGATTATAAAAGATCAAAAAAAGTACAATTTGATATAGCATCTAAGTTTAGAATTTATGATGATGGATCTTTGAGGTTTAGCCATAGATTATGTGTTCCAAATGATGTAGAAATGAAAAGAAAATAATGTTGAAAGCTCACAACTCCACCTACACTATACATCCTAAGAGTAAGAAAATATATAGGGATCTCAAAAAAAATTTCTAGTGAAATGGTATGAAAAAGAAAATAGCTGGGTCTGTAGCATCATATTTAACTTGTCAGTTGGTAAAAGTCGAGCATTAGAGGCATACAAGACTATTGCAAACCCTTGCAATTCTAGTGTGGAAGCAGGAGCACATAACAATGGATTTTATCTCAGAGTTACTAAGGACTCTTAGAGGATATGATGCTATTTGAGTGATTATAGACCGGCTGACAAAATCAGTACACTTCTTACCTATCAAAGTCAGATTCTCTTTAAAAAGATTAGCCAAGTTGTATATATATGAAATTGTAAGACTTCATGGTACTCCAATATCTATTGTATCTAATAAGGACATGAGATTTGTCTTCAATTTTGGACAAGCTTGTATCAAGCCATGAAGACTAAATTGAAGTTCAGTAATCCTTTCACCCTAAGACAAATGGCCAAGCAGAGAGAATAATTCTAACGTTAGAAGATATGTTAAGAGTATGCGTATTAGACTTAAAGGAATCCTATGATGAATATTTAGCACTAGTGGAGTTTGCATATAATAACAGCTATCATGCTACTATCGAAATGGCTCCCTTTGAAGATTTCTATAGAAGAAGATGTAGGACTCCTATATATTGGGATGATGTAGGAAAGAGAAGGCTATTAGGATTAAATATTGTTCAACAAATCATAGATAAGATCCAGCTCATCAGGACGTAGCTTCATTCAGCTTAAATTCAATAGAAGAGCTATGCTAATAATAGGAGAAGAGAACTAGAATTCTAAGTGGGAGATTATGTATTCCTCAAAATATCTCCCACTAAGGGAATGATGAGATTTGAAGTTCGTGATAAACTAAACCCTAGATACGTGGATCTTTTTAAAATCTTGAAGAGCATCAAAATGGTAGCTTACATCTTGCTTTACCGTCCTCTCTTATCGGAGTACATAATATTTTCATGCATACGTGTTAAGAAAATATGTACCAAATCCTAGCCATATGGTAAAGTTTGGACTACTTCAGCTTAAAGAAGATATATCTTATGAGAAATGACTAGTAAGAGTTGTTGACAGAAAGGATCGAGTTTTGAGGCAACACACCATTCCTTATATCAAAGTCCAATGGAGTAATCATACAGAGCGAAAAGCAATTTGAGAATTAAAGGAAGAAATGCGAGCCAAGTGTCCTCAACTATTTCTTAACTCGGGTATATTAATTTTCAGGATGAAATTTTTTACGGACGAGAATCTAAGAACTAATCTACTTGGGCTCGATTTGGCATAAAGTTGGCAAGCTGGCTTGGTTTGGAATGAAGTCGACAGGCTTGCCGACTTCATCATAAACATTCAAATTCTTTTTTTAGATCAGAATAGAGGAATCTTATCCCCTGCTCGATCCCCTACTATGGGAGAAAATAAGGCCGTGAGAGCGGTCGGATGAGCATTGTACACCGGTGAGGAACGACCGAAGATCGTTTGGATTGGTTATGCTAGTGAAGGCTGGCTTTATCCATGTATGAAACAAGTTTATCCCCTTTCCATCCTCTTCTTCTTAAACCCACATCCACTCGGCTAATCCATCATTGAAACCCCTCTCTCTCCCTTCTCTCTCACCTCCAATAGGCACCAAACTGCCATAATTAAGTCGTTGTTGTCCAAAAACCCTCCTTCCTCCCTAATCTTCTTTGTCTCTTTTGTTCTGAAAGCTTTCAGGTGTTATACTTACCAGAATCTATCTCGTCCAGTCAAGCCTCAGTGTCGCCACCATCTCCAATAAGCCCTCTTTCCTTTCTTTCTTCTTGGCCCAAGGTGTCGCCACCATGGCACAAGAGGGAGTACCCTTTTTTTTTCTCTCAACTATCCTATTGCCATCGACTGGACTGCCACCTCTAGCCATCATCGCTCCACCACAACTGGCCACCGCCGATCCCACCCCTCCTTCGGTATTCTCCACTCTACTTTCTCCCATGGAAGCTTTGTCTCTGATTCGGCTAAGGAAGAAAGAAAGAAAGGCACAAAGAGAGAGAGAGAAAGAAAATAGAGAGAGAGAAAAAAATAAAGATGGAGAGAAGAAAGAAGAGAGAGAGAGAGAGGAAGAGAGAGAGAGATAAGGGAAGAAAGAATTAGCCTTTTGATGAACCTACCTCATGGATTAGACCCAATTCAATTGAGTTTAGGTAAATTCAAATCGTATTAATATGACTCATGAACCGATCCAAACCATGACCTAGATCAGGGCTAGACTAAGAGTCTCTTTCTATTCATCTTAATTTTTCTTGAATTGAAGGCTAATAAAATTTATAAATTGCTTGCACTAGACCCTTCATCATCGAAGAAGCACATGATCTATACATCAGGTTGTGAAGATTGTAGAATTTCATATCCGATCGACTGTAATTTTTATTTATCTTTGGGATTTTACTTAACATATTTCTTATATTTTTAATTTAAAATTATATAAAATTATCGTATTTAGAGAATTAAAAGTTTGGAAAATATGTATCTTATGACATTCAAATTATGGATCAAGCATAGTGTTAACTTGGCTTGATTGTAATTTTAAATATGAGGACTCTTCTATATTGCATGATTTTATACTTGCATAAATTTTTGAATGTAAAAATATTATTTATTTTAAAATAAATATAAATATTATAATATAAAATAAATATGTTGGTTATGAAAAAAATTCTCTAGTTAGACGATGATCTGGATCCAACCAATGGGACTGATCATTGGCCACATGATTAAAAACTAATTTCTTTTGAATCTAACAAGTTAGGATTGATTGCTGATATATGCTGATACATCGTGTGTTTATTTTAAGACTAATCTTTTATCCTATCACGGGACTAATCGTGGATGTGAATTGGAGCTAGTTTCTTTCTAGACCTAACTAGTGAGGCTAATTATCGATACACACTGATGGATTGCATATTCTATATTCAGGAGTTAGTCTCTTCTGGATCTTACACCAAGTTGATTATGGCCATAGTCATCGAAAGATTGAGAGAAGATTTTAAATTTATTGTTATACATGATATATGTTAAAAATTAAATTATATTAGTTTATACATCTATTATTATCAATTACTATATTTGAAAAGAATTTAATCATGCTTGATCCCTCAAAGATATTGATAACTTACTAAGCCCATAAAGTTCATTCTTTTTTTTTTTTCAAATTTAGAAGAGCATATGGGAACTGAGATCGAGTAGTGAGGTGCTTAAGATCTTAGAGGATATTTACTTTGGAATAAATATTGATTTTGATTTATGTTAATGAACCTTATGAGTTATTGTGAACTATTTTATTTGAATCAATAAATTAAAATTACTTTTACTACTATTGCCTGAGTATGGTCTGTTGATATTTTGAAAATGAAGGCAAACTTTGCATGTCGAAAGGGTTAAACCTTATAGGCGTTCGACCATCTGTCACGTGTCCGGCTTAGACCATCAGGTCAGGGCATGACACTATCTCTTTATAATAGTGGTGATAGTAATAGCTAAGATTTAAAATATATTGTATTTGTTAACACTTGGTATTATAGCATTCTATAAAAAAATATTGTGCTTACAAGAGTGTTATATAAATATTGTTAGCCCTAAAATTGATTTTGATGATGTCAAAAAATTTGAGTATAAATTATAGCTACCAATGATGCCTGTGAGAGTGATTGTAGGATTTTCTATAATGCTCAAAGGTTGATTTCATTCAAGAAGAAGTCCTCTCAAAATTTAAGTAATCTCATGTTTTCAAATTCCAAGTTTCAAATTTTGAAAGCAAAGAATTGAATTCGGTATGAAAGAAATTTGAAAAAGAAAGTAGAGTCGAGGAAGACTTCTTAACAAGTCTATCTATTCAAAAATTAATTTTGAGAATGTAAGTCCAGCATAGAATATCTTTGAACAAAGAAAGCTATTCAAAATAGAAAAATTATTTTGACATGCCTGACATACTTCTTGAGGTGACCAAGAAACAAGCTCAATTGACCCTGTGTTAGTTTAAGGAAAAAGATAAAAAGATGTGAAATTCAAACTTTTCTTGACTGATCAAGTTTTATCTGAGCCGATCGAGACAAGATCATAGCCAACTCGGTCTCAGACTTAGATTGAAGATTTCAATTGTTCTCCTAAGCTGACCTTGAAACAACATAACCGACCAAGATAGAAACTTAGCGACTCACATAAATGGGATAGTTAACTTAGTCTCAAAAGCAGAAGAAGACAAAAAGCAGTAAAAGCTTACAAGTCTTCTGAACTGATTTAGAAAATCAATTATAGCCAACCAAATCATGAAGTTAATCGACTAAGAGGATATCTGAGCCAACCCAATCTCAAGCAAATAGAATAGATAGAAAGCAGAAAAATTTACGTCTGTTTTCGAGCCATCTCAGAGTTTCACTTAACCAACTCAACACTCAATACTTTAAATTAGTCAATTAAGAGCTTGGATGAGCCGACTCTCAGATTTCTGACAGAATAATGGTTAATTTTTCAGATTATTTCACATCGCCATATTTTAACAACTATTTTTAAGCTTCCAATGGCTAGAATATTAATTAAAATATTTTTAGGCCATAAAAGTGAAGAATTTAAATTGAAAACTAAGGCTTGAAGACTATTGAATTAATTGAAAAAATATTCAAATTATTTTAAGTGAGAACAAAAAGAGAAAGGAAGGATATTTAAAGTGCTTTCATTTCTCATCTTTCTATATTTACTCAACTCAAAAGAAACGAAGTATACACTTAATTAATTCAGCAACTACCGAGTAAGAGCATTCAAGTCTCCATCAATCCTCTCTTACGTATTCAAAGACGAAGTCAAAGCAATTCAAGAGCTCAACTACTCCGCCTTCTTCAAGAGTTTAAAAATTTCATTATTAGTATTTTAAATTATTGTATATCCTTCTTTTACTATTGTGATAAGTTTCTTAGAAAAGAAACTTAGATTTTTGAGCATTGGTCCAAACCATAAATTGAATGTTGTAGGATTTTGGTTGATGAGCCAATGAAAATCAATTAGGTTGATTGTGAGTCCAAAAAATAATCGGTTGTAAAGTTTTGATTGGTGAGTCAGAAAAATCAACCGGATTGGATTATGAATCTATAAAACAATCGAACTATACTCTTGTGGAATTATACTTGAAATTTTCAAGTTGGTTGATTTGAAAAGTGAACGTAGGTGCCGAGTTGAACACCGAACCATGATGAATTTTTTATGTTTGTGGTTGTATGATTGCATTTACTTTTATTCTTCTGCTACTTTTTATTTACTGTCAAGCTCTGCACAAATATTTTTAAATTTGTTGTTGGATATAAGTACTTCAAATAATTTTTAAGAAACTCAATTCATCCCCCCTCTTTGGATTACCATCTCTGAGAAACAAATATTCCGTAATGCAACTCAACACAACTCAACTAAGCCTTAATTCCAAATTAATTGAGATTAATTACATGACTCCTTTCCTCCATTCCACTTCATTTAGGCCATATTTTTGAAAAATGTAGCCATATCAAGTGCTTCCTAACTATTTTATCTCTCATGATTTCGGTCTACTTCAACCCCTCCTTCTTTCTACATATATCAAATCTCTCCTGTTTACTGGTACAACTCTTAACTTACATTGTATTTATCCAAACTATTTTAAGTCATCTTTATCTTAATTTATCCTAAATAGATGCTACCTCAAATTTTTATGAATAACTTCATTTCTTATTTATTTTTCTTATATTACTACATATCTATATTAACATTCTTATTTTAATCACATTTATCATGTGCATATATTGTTTGCTAGCTGTCTTGATATTTTGTACCATAAAATATAGTTGGTTATATGATTGTTCTATAATGTCCTTCAACTTAATAGATCACTTATGATTGTATGATATCCTAATTGCACTTCTCCATTTTTAATTATACAGATAATATCCTCTCCAATCTTCCATTCTTATGAATAATCGATTCTAAATATTGAAAAAAAAATATCCCTCTTAATAACTTCAACATTTTCAATTTTTGTTCCACCTTCATTTTTATTTCCAATTTTACTAAAACTATATTATATAAATTCCATCTTGATCCTACTTAACCTGAAACCTTTAGATTCTAATACATTCCTTCAAAATTCTAATTTATGATTAATTTCAATCTTAATTTCATCTACCAAAACTATATCATCTGCAAGTAGCATGTGCCAAGGAATATAGTTTATACATAACTATATCATCCTATATCTAGTAAGCTCATACATAAATAGTGCAAAAGGTAAAGAGTTAAACTAGATCTTTTCGTGTAAACTTATCGTGACTGAAAATTCACTCGTATTACCACCCATAGTTCTCACAGTAAAATCCTCAATCACATTAATAAATTATAGAAACTCCTTTCTTTTCTAACTTATATGATAAAACTTTCCTAGGAACTCTATCACATCTTTTCTTTCTAACATTGCCCCTATGGTTCAATGGTCGACCGTCCATCTATGTTTGGGACATAGCCAGTCCATGTAAGAAAATTTTGTGCAGTCCGACTCAATTATTTCCTAAAGGAGTCCATAATACCGTATTATCAGATAAACACCTTTGCCAGCGAAACTCTTCTGGGTTTGGCAAGAACAAGGTCCACTCTGACTCGCAACATTGCTCCAGAGGGTCAAGGAATTGGTGGGGGTGGGTCCAAGAAGCTGTCTTTATCCGAACAAATGAGAGAGAAGACCTTGGCATTTGGCAGCAACATAGCAAGTGTTGCTTTTATGCCACATTAAATGGCTATTCCAACACTGTACAGTTGACATTCCTCTGGAATGAATCTAGATGCCGTAGAGTTGTTCGATTTTTTTTAGCAATGCTAGGATGTTGAATTAAGAACAAATTGAGAACTGCTATATTTGGTTAGTTGGCCTTAAATGGTCATCAGTCTCTGGAACAACCCGGACTAACAAATCAACCTCGTAGACCCTTGACATAAAAAAGTTTGTTATGATTGGTTTTAGCAATGAAAGATATCAAAAATGGGGGCTGCGAAAAAGAAGTCCATTGATCCAATGTCAATGACTGATCATTGTTGACAATTTAGTTGACACTGATCAAAGAACACGGAAACATTGTGCTAAAAAATTGTGGTCTGCGTTAGTCGATTAAATGTGAACACAACCTCGGGCTCATTGCTTTTTACAATGGCAGAGCTGTCGGTCATAAATTCTTTGGCAAGACCAGCATCAAGGTTTCATTAGCTTCATAAGCTGGTTAGCTTCTCATTGATGTCTATCCTGCGATCCTGTTTGTTTTCAAACCATGTTGATAAAGATATTTATGACATGTCTGATTTGAAATGTCAAGTTCATGTAAGCTTGAGTATCTCAGCGACAGTATTCGAACTGCTATTCCGTGTAGACCTTACAGTTTGTTACTTCCCAATTTCGTTTAGCTAACTCAATTAGATAGCAAGTCAAATAACTAAATAATTAGAATGACAAATGAAGTCATTTATTGGTGACTATAAGTTGTATGGAGCAAAAACTATTTTAAGTAGTTAGATTTTGAAGTCTGAGCAGCTGAAGCATTACTGGATCAGAGATGAGAAACAGCTGCAGTTTTGAAGCATGTTCATCTTTTACTAATTTTCTGGAAGCTTTTCATAGAACAAACATTCAACCATGATTGCAGCACTCCAATTGACTGTGTCACAATTCACAAAGTTGATAGCAAGTTATCCTTTTACTGAGGGCCAGCATCAGAACAATCCAAGAGACCACAAGAGAGAATATCTGCAATCATCAGAAACTAGTGCATCATATAGGTTGAACAAACCAGAAGACTGATGTAAGAACCAAAGAATGTCAAGTATTGCAATTGTGTTTAACGTGCTGAAAGACGGCCCAAATGTAGGCTTCAGATTTCAAAGTTAAATTGTACTCTATAGCAAAAGTCCGCTAAATCATCCAAACTAAATACAACCGCATTTGGTAGTAACATCACACAGGGACAGGAGGGACTCTTTAAGTCACGCAATAATATCAAAAACCAGTCTTTCCATGAAAACAAGGACACCTTCTGGGCCAGATTGCAGGTAGTTTTACATAATGGCATAATGAAGTCAACATAATCTGGAGTTCATCGAGATTTTTAACATATGGACCACAGTTGAATTGACTCATCCAAATAAGCGAGATAGTGAGTTGATAAAATGATAAAAAAAAAAGGATCAATTTATATGTAAATCATCACAATATTATACAGAGTCAGATATACAACTATGATACCATATGCAAGTACATTTGGCATCACGGCACCACATAAGCCGAGGCAGCACTGCAGGGGATATGCTACATCTCTTGAAGCTTTCGTGGTTCTTCATTGAAGAAAAGCCAAGAAGACACCACAAGAGCCCAAAGATAAAAACAGACACCATAACTTTTTACAAGGGAGCATGCAGGGGATGCAATCACACAAAAATTTATCTTAATACTAACAAGAGTTTCAACTTCCACATGCCATGCACTCTTCTCTATTATCCAAGGAGCAAACAACTTGTGCCATTTTGGCTTCTCGATCATCATCCACCGGCTTGGGTTTCTGCCTCATATAGCAATACAAACAACAGAAAATTATCCCACTGAGGAAAGAGTGACCATGGTAAAAAGGAACAATTTGAAACTTGAATTTGGAAAGGCAAGAACTTTACCTTGAGCAGGGAGGTATCCACAGTGAACTTGATCGCATCAGCAGCAGCACGTGTGCGCAAATAATACATCCCAGTTTTTAGACCCTTCCATGAAAAAGTTTGAAAATTTACAACTGAGACTCCATAACACATTTTCTGATCTAAAAATTAATTACATTCTTCAAATATTAAAGGTGCAAAATTAATGAAAAATAGAAAGTTGACACACCTTTGACCAAGCATAGAAATGTAAGGAAGTCAGTTTCCCAAAGTTGGGTTGATCCATGTGGATATTCAGGCTCTGGCTTTGATCAATGTAGCATCCACGATCAAGGGCCATGTCAACTAGTGTTCTTTGCTTGATCTCCCACACAGTTCTGATGTAGAAACATTAACATTAACATATAGGAAAAATATCTTAGATATTGAGAGAGCTAATTTGTGCAAAGTATCTTACTTGTAAATTGCTTTCAGATGATCTGGAATTTCTGGAATCTGGAGAACTGAACCATCCTCATAAATTATTTGTTTTTAAGGGCAGGTGACCACAGACCCATTTCAGTCAAGTCATGCAGGAGATGTTTGTTCACTACAACAAATTCTCCACTGAAAAATGAAGCATTATCATGGCAGGGTTTCATATTGTCTCGAAATGCCAGTGCTGACCATGAACATGGAAAAAAAAGGAAAGGACATACCTTAGAACTCTTCGACTGTAGATGTTGGATGTGTATGGCTCAAAACACTCATTGTTGCCAAGAATGTGGCTGGTTGAAGCAGTGGGCATAGGAGCAACAAGAAGAGAGTTCCTCACTCCATTCTTGGAAATCATGTCTCTTAACATAGGCCAATCCCATTGGTCAGATGGAGTAACATTCCACATATCAGGTTGAATAATTCCCTGCATATCAGCATAAACAGCAAGCTTATGAATATAGTACGTGCTTTGTATTTAGAAATGTCCTTAATTAACATTTGTATAACATCAGCAGGTACATTGAATGACTTCAGTTTAAAAATCACTTAACATACTGAGGTTATTTTTTCAGATTCTTAATCCAAAGACTATATTGGCATGCACTTTATCTACTCAACAACTGATGAAAGTAAACATAAATGCATGCATGTGCAGACATGAAAAACATATGCAAATGCAAAGATATGCATGTGCCCTCGTCCCCATGCCATGCACAAGCTTAACTGGAAATCAGTGGCTCAAAGCAAATGTGCAACATATAAATATTCGAGGGCAGTAACATGTGGTAGAACAAAAACCTTGCTGATTGGACTTCCTTGATAAGTTTCATAAGGGCCTTCTTTTGCAGCAAGTTCTGAAGAAGCTTTCAAAGCATTGTAATAGATCGTCTCAAATATGTCCTTGTTCAGCTTCTGAGCCTGTAGTAATGGTTAATTAGTCATGAAGTAAGGTCACTATGTAAAAAAAAAAAACAAAGTTCATAGGGAAACACTTAAATCTTCACAATCACCTCAGGTGAATCAAAAGGCATGCCAAGTAAGATGAATGTATCTGCCAAACCCTGAACCCCTATGCCTATCGGCCTGTGTCGTAGATTTGATATCCATGCAGATTCAACTGGGTAATAATTAATATCAATTATTTTGTTCAGATTGGCTGTAACTATCGCAGTAACCTGTGATGACAAGCACATTAAATCATTCAAGCATAGTCATGGATAAATTATTGTCTCAAGCCTGTCTTTCATGGATGCAAGCAATCAAAACTCACCTCCGCAAGCTTGTCAAAATCAAATATCTATTCCTTGATCCACTGCTGCCAACCAGTTTTGATGGATGTGACTCTATAGAAACCCCCTACAAATGGATTATTCAATTTCTTTTAGAATGCAGTATGATCGTGAAAAGCCATGCTACTTTTTTCACTGAAACCACGAGGAAAGATCCAGAGAACAAACCTTCTCCCTGACAAAACGAGGTAGAGCAATGGATGCCAGATTGCATACTGCAGTTTCAGTAGGACTTGTGAACTCAATAATCTCGGTGCATAAGTTTGAAGATTTGATGGTACCCAAATTCTGTTGATTACTTTTTCTATTACATGTGTCCTACAGGATAACACCAAGGTCAACTGCACTACCCAGGAACTAATTTTGTTAGACAGAGTATCAGACTTAATTTCATTAAATACCTTGAAAAGCATGTATGGTGTTCCAGTTTCTATCTGAGACTTCAAGATTTCAAACCAGAGGTTCTGTGCTGCAACAACCTTCTTGGCCTTGCCCTGGAGCTCATAATGCAGGAAGAAGTGCTTAGTGCCTTAATCTAAATTTATATTTAAATCTAAGACATGGAAGACCGATTACCTCACTCTCGTACTTTGCATACAGCTTTTCAAATTCATCACCCCAACAATCAGCTAATCCTGGAGCTTCATTAGGGCAAATAACACCATTGTCCATTACTTTGGACCCTTGTCATGAACAAATCAGGAATCCAGAGGGCATAAAACAGATCTCGAGCTCTGTGCTCTTCCTACAAGAAATACTAGAAATTAAGTCACAGATCACAGGTGGAAATTCCAGGCTATCTTTTATGGAGCCACATCACATATGCATGATAAGAGCTGGTTTACTGCTTCATGTAACTCTAAGCAGCAATAGCATATTTTTTGCAAAAGATGTTATTCATTTAATAAGATATCAAACTAGAACATTTTATCACGAGCATCAAAGTTTTCAAAGAAGTTAATGCCCGGAAAGTATGTCCATGAAGCACTAAACACTAAACAAGTTTTAATCATATGGATGTAATAAAGTTTTTGGTTGATTGAATGAATTACAACATGTGTTTTGGAACATAGACCCTTATCTTCACAGTGACTTCTCAAGGTGCATTATGCTACAAAAGATTCAATTAGAAGAATGCAATATTACCAAATCAATAACCTTTCTGACAAATATAACAAGGGAAGAAATAAAGATCATTAAAAGAAAAACATCTTAAAAGAATCTCAATATTTTCATTGTCTAATACAGTTCAAGCAAAGACATCATGCATCCCTATGCGGTTATTCATCACCATATTCTAGGGATCTTTGTATTCTTTGCAAAATGAGATTTAACAAATACATTCGATGCATTCAAACTTGATTATGAAGATGGAGACAAATATGAGACAGGGATATAACATGTATAAGACAAATCTTGAAGTAGACACACACACACACACACAGAGAGGATGATACAACGACGATACAACAGTACATACTTATATTCTTTTGAGAAGAATATATGTGCACATATGTAATACACATCCATAAAGCACACAAACATAATCTATTCTTCATAGGATAACATCAATATCCTCCATATCCATCAATAACATGAAAAGCTCATAGTCTAAAATTACCTATCCATTTCATTCATCTTTAAATGGTTAATACTCATCAGGAAACAAAGCAAGAAAGAACAAAAAGAAAGAAAGAAACCTGCCCTCTCATACCTGTACATATCCAAGCAGTATTTTATATCTACCTAGAAAACATGCAAATCCTTTTTGTATTTGTTTTAGTATCAGGATTCTTAACATTTGACACCTATCCTAGTTGTACCTAACAAGTACCTTTATCCAATGTGTACTAGATATGTCAAGGGTGTGCAACTTGAACTATTTATGCATCCAAGCTCAGGAAAAATTATGTTTGGTTGTGCTAAACAAGAAGCAACAGGAAAAATCCAAGTTAACTTGCTAGTTAACTAACTGGTTGGGTGAAGCAATTGGATTTGATTCGAACTTAACTAATGACCCAATTACAATGGAAAATACTATTAAAGACCCTCCAACGACATTAAGTTTTCTTCTAACCAGAACAACCCTGATTTCATTAATATTCTTCATCAATAGTGTTAATATTTTGAACCAGAGCATGACAATTGACGCACAATACCATTTTTTTCAGAAAGACGAGGATTCTCAATCGCTACGATCCATTGTCTCAGAACAGACCTAAAGGGAAAAGAGGAACCTATGCAAGTTTTCGTGTGTAGGAAACACAAAATTTGTTTCATGAATAAACATGGATAGACACTACATGAAGCCATGAGTTAAAGAGTATCAGCCACCTTTCATCTTCCATCTACAATCTCATGTAATGGATAAGTATCAAAATATTGTTAAAATAGAAGGAAGAAAGATTAACTGAATTCCAAAAACAAAAAATACTGTAAAAAGTTGTATGAACAAAAAATGGTATTTGAGAAGCTGCGAACAATACCTTTCCATGATTCTTTCTAAGATCAAGGAATTCAAAAATATCAGCATGCCAAGGCTCCAAATACACCGCAAATGCACCTAGGCGTGAAATGAAGTTCAGCAATCTAAAATCATACCGAACTACAAGCTAAGTGAAAGTCCTTTACTGACTTGTAACCAAATTACCTTTCTCTTGCCACCCCCTTGATCAACATAACGAGCAGTATCATTAAAAACCCTCAACATTGGAACGATGCCATTGGATGTCCCATTTGTCCCACGGATATAACTACCAGTTGCACGAATATTGTGAGCAGATATGCCAACTCCTCCAGCAGATTTGCTTATAACAGCACACTCCTTTAAAGTATCATATATGCCCTCAATGCTATCATCTTTCATGCAAACCAAGAAGCAGCTACTTAACTGAAAATTTTCATCAAGATATATAAATAACAAATTACAGCAGGATTTAATTTGTGGAAATATCAGTTTAGCTTAAAATACTTGTGGCCTAGGAGTCCCTGAATTAAACAAGGTAGGAGATGCATGAGTGAACCACCGCTGAGACATCAAATGATATGTTCTGATTGCAGAGTCAATATCATCCTTGTGGATTCCAACAGCAACTCTCATCAGCATGTGCTGCGGCCTTTCTACTGCTTTTCCAGAAGCTTTTAGGAGATAGGACCTCTCGAGAGTTTTAAAACCAAAGTAGTCATAATCGAAATCTCGGTCATAAATTATCTCACTGTCCAAATGAGCAGCATTCTGAAAGTGATACAATTACAAGAAATTACTCCAACCTATATCATAGATTTTTACGATAGCTAATAGAAATGTAACTGGTAAGCATTTGGATGATGAATAATCACATGTAACATTTTGCAGCAGAGTGCATTTTGATCATACTGTAGGTCAAGTTCATACTTGATATTGCTCTCACACACACACACCCCGAGAGAGAGAGAGAGAGAGAGAGTGGAAAACTCTGTTTGAATAACATGATAACTGCTGGAAATCATTGAAAACTCTAAGCACTCAAGCATATGTAATTAAATATAAGAAGAGAAATGTCTAGAATCCAAGTCATACAAAATCATCAATTAATTCAAAGAGACCAAGACATGCTAAGCTAGAATCATGAATGACAATTATGCCATCACACAGGATTATTAAAGCTGAATATCAGAGCATAGACAGTGCGGCTATGAAGGCGGCACATATTAATTGCAACTAATGATAACTATACCAACCACCAACAAGCTTTAAATCTTTGGCTTTAAGAAGGTGACTTAATAAACAAATATTTGCACTGGTTAAAGACTACTAGTTGTATTATTACAGGATATGAAAATCAACAAAACAACCTAGGCCAGATCACCTTCATGATGATCTCATAAACATCATCAGCAATCAAAGGGGCCTTCTGCCCAGATCTCTCGTTGATATGATTGTACATCACCTTTACCCTGAAACCACCTTTATCATCAAAACCCAAATCCAAGAAATTTGGAAAACAAAGAAAGCAAAATTAAACAGCCAAAAAAGGGATAGACCATTACGTCTCTGAGAACGACTTCTTCGTGTTCTTGTGAAGATTCGAGACTGCAATCCTAGCAGCAAGCTACACAAAAATAAAGTAAAACAAAATAAATCTTGGCAATCGGAACAAAGAGATCAAACAGTAATACATCCTACATCATTGGATAGATGGGACAAGAAGGGAATACCGAGGCGTAGTCAGGGTGGCTAGCAGTCATGGCGGCGGCAGTCTCGGCAGCAAGCTCGTCAAGCTGGCTCGTGGTGACGCCCTTGTAGACCCCGGCGCAGACCTTCTGGGCCACGAGCACGGGTCGCAGTGCTCAGGGCTCAGGCCGTAGCTCAGCTTCTTGAGCCTCGCCGTGATCTTGTCGAAGTGGACGGCCTCCCGCCGCCCATCCCTCTTCACCACATACATCTCGAATCCTCCGACGATAGAACACTAGGAGGGGTTTTGGATTAGGTTTTCTCCTCAGTGGGAAATTCCCTCGAACAGATAAACGGGAACGCAGGAGGGAAGAGCAAGCGATCGTATCAAGAGGAGAGTGGGTGGAAGGGTGCTTTAAATGGAGTTGAGGGGAGATTTAAACTAGGGTGTGGTTTGGTGGACGGCGGGTTTCTTCCGGGAGAAGCTTCTGAAATTTTGGCGCCCGGGCGCGTGAGGATCTTCCGTCCATTTATTAGTGACGTGTGCTCGAGAAGGGGAAAATATTAAATGTAAACTTACCTATGCGTTCCTGAATAGATCCTAAATAATTGTTGAGTCCATTATTTACGAGCTTCATATGGATGTTTCAAGTGATTTGCTGTCTTTTAAAGTACTAACTAATCGATATAAAAAAATAATAAATTTTTTATAAATTTGATAAGATTAAAATATATATATAAATAATAAATAATATTCATTTAAATTTTAGAATATTTATATAAATAATTTAATTGTAAGAATATAATAATATCATGCATTAATAATATATTTTAATGTGAAGAGGTGCTCTTTTCAGGTGGCACAACAAAACTCATTCGAGAAGTTGAGTTGACAATACTGTAATACTCCTTCACAGAGTATTGTTTTACATTCAGTTCGTCTACGAAATGGCAAAAATCAAAATCTCAGGGATGCCAGCCTAGCTACTTTTCTCGATTGAGCGTTGATTCCATCCAATGGGCCGATCTTTGATCACTGAATTGGCCCTTTCTTCCACAGGCAAGCACTCGACTCTTCAAAAATACTCCGACATATTTTGCTTATGGTTCTTCTCGCCTCCTTAGGGCTTGGTTGGGGCTTCTTCCGGAATCGTCGAATCGTATAGCCAAAGTGGTTTATGATTGAATCTCAGAAACATTCTTATCATTTGGTAGATCCAAGTCTATAGCTTATTTCGGATTCACTCGGAGCTTTGGCAACCACCGTAGGAGGAGTGATGCACTTGGAGTGATCATCTCTTGATTGCTGATGCACCACCACACTCGCCTAACTGCAATGAGTGTGGATCCCCTGTGGTTCATAAGTGATTAGATAGGCCACATATTATGCATGGTAGGGTTGAAACTGGGCTCCATCCGATCCGACTTCAGATTGAGCTTCAGACTAAGTCCGAAATAGTTCAGACTGAGTTTGGATTTAATTATAGAGTCCATTTATCTTTTGGGTCGGACTTGAGATACCTTTAGTCCGGTCCGGATCCGAACCCAAATTCAGCTCGAAGTCCAGTCCAATTTAGACCCATCAATATTTAATTTTATGATGCATAATGCGCCATGCTACCCTTGTATTTGATCAATTCCCGATTACACGCTATCCACCGTGCTTATGCTCCATGATTTGCCCTGGTTCACTTGCAATGTATCAAATCCCATGGTAGATAACACGCAATGCTACCCTTCAATTTCACCAATTCTCGATTACTCACTATCAACCGTGCATATGGGATTTGCCC
Source organism: Elaeis oleifera (assembly GCA_000441515.1). NCBI lineage: Eukaryota > Viridiplantae > Streptophyta > Magnoliopsida > Arecales > Arecaceae > Elaeis > Elaeis oleifera. The sequence goes on from KE506967.1 coordinate 25,163, forward strand.
TAAGACTTCTCTCTTGACTGCCCCCAACCCCAAGCCCCAACTGTTCCCTAACCTCCCGAAGGGCTCCCGCCTCCTGCTCACCTTGGTGTAGAAGGACGGCCACCAACACTGTACCGGCATTCGCTGTTGTCCAATCTATGAAACAGAGCTGTCTCCTCAACCAATCCAACGAGCTCTTCAGTGATGTCGGCAAAACCTGCTGCTGGTCACTCGCTGCTGCTTAGTTCTCGTCGCCTAGCTCTTCGCCCCCATGCTCGATCGGCTCTAAAAGTCAAACAACCTTCGATGGTGATTGCGGAGGCAGCGAACGGGGCCACTGATGCTGGAGGTGCTATGGTTCTGCGGCATTCGTTTCCACTAGATCAGATCCCAGTGGTGTTCAACAGGAGCGACACTGTCAGGAACGCCATGCCGACGATGGCGGTGCGGGAGCTAGAGAGCAACGCAATCGGGTTAGGGCTTTAGATTTTTTAAAAATTTTAAGAGGGAACCAGGAAGAGAGGTGATGTGGGCGGTGGGCTGTCCCAATCGAGTTCGGGCTAAATTTGGATCGGACTGGGATTTGGATCTTTCAAAAAGTTTCGAGCTTAAGTCCAATCAGAAAGCTGATAAAAAATTTTGGACTAGACTCAGACAGAAGTATGATCCGATCTTGCCCGACCCACTTTCAACCCTACGCATGGGGCATTATGTTAGTAGGGCTCATCCAATCACGGTTGTTATCATTATGGATGGTTGTGGTCGGAAAATTGGCTCTTCCAATTCATTTACTAATAGGTGAGAATTAGACTCCATTGCAATCTAACATTGCCAATAACGAACTTTGGTAATGTCATCTTCATATTCTTGCCATCTTCAGATGGGGACATAATGACAAAGAATAGACTTTGGTGGTGGTGGGATTGATTAGTTTTTTAGTTTTTTTTTTTTTGTAAAACTGAAACTGTAATTTAAAACTTCACAGGTCTAGCCAATGTGACTCATTAAATTTAAACACAGTTGCAACAACCAAAGATTTAAAAGAGGTGATTGTGAGAAATTACTTCCATTGCTCCTGCTTGCAGAATGCTGTTACTGCTACAATCATCATCCACTGTTGCTTTCAATATCAAGGTAGTCTTCCATACATCATGCATGGTTATTCTTGCAATCCTTAGGTGGGTAGCGGGGGGTAGCCGCATGCCAAGGCCTTTTTTTTTCTGGTTTTCACTGAGAACAAGATGAGAAAAGTGTCCTTACAAACAGCACCAGTTGGCACCCTCAGGACTGTATCAATTTTAGTGAGGAAAACAAAGTCCATTAGCACGCGGCACAAGTTTAACCATCATCCGATTCACTCTTTGCCCTACATTTTGAGTAAATTGTTTTCTTACGGTCCTAAGGTCAAATCATTTTGTTTGATTTCAGAATCATTAGTATAAACTGTGGAAATATAAAATTGTCATCTGCAAACCAGCGCATGCAGGAATAAAGCATCAGATGTCATTCGGTATACAAGAACTAAATTCAGAGAACAGTTAAATACTTCAAAGAATACCGTAACAATATGATGAACAAACTTCAAATCCCCCTGATGCAAGCAAAATTATAGCTTCATGGATGCAACGCGATCTGTCATTTATCTCAGACAAATGAAACTGGCCTCTACAACACAGACCAGCAACTTGCAAATTTGAGATATCCTGCATCCTTGAAGCAAAGGACACCGTCAAAGGGTAAGAAGAAACCAACAAATGGAATTTCTTGGTATCCATAGACCACCTATACTTTAATTTTGGAGAAAGGAGGTAAAAAATATGGATAACATCGGACATCCTACGACAGTGCTTTACAGAAAGAATATGCCACAATTCAGAAAATCCACAGATCCAAGTATAACATAAACAGCAAAATGAAAAAAAGAAGCCAGCTAGGGCTTTCAAATTCTTTCACTTCTTCAACTGAACTAAACATCAACACATACATGCCCTACTGCAAGAACAAATGAAGCTTGTTTCTTTCAGACCAGTCAAAGTGCAGAAGCCCTCCTGCCTTATCTTTCTTTCCCTTCTATTTTTTTTTTTCTTTTTCCTCCTTTTAAAGGATATGAGCATCTGGTAGTATCCCAGGTTTTCACAGTATAAATAGGTGTATGATTGACTACCGTGCATCCTTTTGTAATGGCAATCCGCCTTCAGTGGCTGAAGAACTGGTTGCCAGAACCTCTGGTAAGATATCCCAGTTCCTGCTTGTCCTACCCAAGCTCGAGTCCCTCACCTCGCTTCTAATAACTGGAACTTGTGTGTCCGGATCTATCACGAGTTCAGATTCTGACAGAACACTGTGGATCCCATTGCTGTTTCTGCCACCCATCTCCTCATCTACCTCTTCATAATTACGCCGCTGGGAGATCTTCAATAGATCCCCACCTAACTCAAGATCATCTTCAACTTTTGCACGTGGGCCACCAGCTGGTTCATCTTCTACATCCCTAGCACGGCTGATTGTGGGAGGTCTTGCAACTTCCTCCCGTACATAGGCTCGAAATTTGTTTCTAGATGGTTTTATCTTTGTGCAGAATACTTCTAAGAAGTTATTCAGACAACCCCGGTTATAGACATTGGACCTGCTGTCTGCTCTGTATCGGAAATTCTCATAGGTTGTCTGCAGAATAGAAAACTGCTTAATATACATTTTAAGCTGGCAAAAGGCACAATGCAATGCAGACAGAAAAATCACTACGCATCCACTGTACAAGAGAATAATTGTTTACAATGTAAAAATTATGTGAAGTTGTCCAAGATGCAATATGGCAAAACATGTTTTGTTAAAACCAACATTATGCATTTTCACGATTCCCACATCAATTGATCTGTTCTCTTTTCTTAAAATAATTTTAAATAAAAGAAGCTCTCAGTTAACAGAGATATCATGCCTCAACAAATTTTATGATCCTAATGGTTTTATGTACCACCTTATCATAATTCTACTAGAACTTTCTACCCATGCTAATATCTTAATGGTGCATCATATTGCCTGCATATCACAATCAAAATTCCAATATCTTTACTTATCAAACAAACTGCAGACATCCTAGATAAACAATAAATAAATAAATAACATGCAATGAACCCCAGCAAACAGGAAGAAAGGGACTTACCTGGTTAGTACCAATGAGGTATAAATGAAATCCAGTGAGACCACCAACAAACCATAGGGAAATGAAGCAATAGATCATCAGTATCACAGATGCAGGAGACTTTTTGATTGCTTTCCATACTGTAGTATGATCCTCATGCATCAGGAACTTGACGTACAGCGCACACATTGCAAACACATAGATGCAGAGAAGAGTTGAGGAAGAAACAAAAGGAAAAGTATCGGTAATTGCGCTGCACATAGATAACCAACATGATTAGCAGACTTATAAATAAGAATTTGATAGATTTGAGTATATGTAAAGTTATGCACCACTAAAAAGCATGAGAAGAAAATAAGACAAGATAAGGACAGAAAAGTTGGTTAAGTGCAAGAATCGTGAAGGAGATAAATACCAGTATACACAATCGAACTAGAAATCAAAAGATAATACTGGAATAAATATATTACAAAACCCTAGAACAAAGTTCCCAGAACCAATATCAGGACCCATGCCAGGGTGTTTTTGTCTTTATCTTTTTTATTTTCAGATTTTGAACTGAAGTCGCCAAAGGATGTGCCAGTTTCAACTAAAAATCTGAAAAATAAATAAAATAAAAGAAAAGAAAGAAAGGGTTCGAAACCACTCTCCCCTATTCCGAAACAAAAAGCAGGAGTGAGAGGGGACGGTAGAACCAGAGAGAGAGAGAGA
>KE506968.1:0-12432 GCA_000441515.1 Elaeis oleifera
TTCAAAGTTCATAAGGGGTTTTCTTTAATAGGCCCTATCGATGCTCTTTCTAGAATATAACATGGTGTATTGATAGCTTTAGCCCAAAATATCTTAGGAGATGGCTTTCACACAACATGGTTCTGGCCATTTTCTCTTGGATTCTGTTTTTTCTTTCAAAAACCTCATTTTGTTGAGGTGTTCTAAGAGCAGAAAAATTATATTCAATCTTCTTTTCATTATTAAAACTTTCAAAATATTGGTTTTCAAATTCAGTTTCTTGATCACTTCTAATGTAAATAATTATTAAATTCTTTTCATTTATGATTTTTATATAAAACTTGGTGAATGCTGAAAATGCTTCATCTTTTTATCTCAAAAACAATATCCAAGTAAATCTAGAAAAGTCTACTATCACAAATCCATACCTTTTTCTCCTAGGCTTGTAGTCCTAGTTAGTCCAAATATGTTCATGTGAAGTAGTTCAAGAGGTCTTGAAGTTGAAACCATATTTTAGATTTAAAAAAATTCTAATTTATTTTCAAATTGGCATGCATCACAAATCTTATCATTTTCAAAAATAAGTTTTGATAAACCTCTTACAAGATCTTTTTTTATTAATTTTGAAATTAAATTCATACTAGCATGTCCTAGTTTGTGATGCCATAACTAGCTGGTTTCATTGCCATTAGACATTGGCCAAGCTTTATGGAATGATTATCTTAATCAACCATATACACATTTTCATGCCTATGTCCAATGAGAATAATTCCATTATCAATGGGACTAGACAATATGCACATGAAAGATTCAAAAACTACCTTGAATCCTTTATCACAAACTGACTTATACTTAAAAATTATGCTTTAATCCATCTACTAAGAGAACATTTTCTATGTATGTGGAAGGGATGATACATAGTTTATCAATTCCAACAATATATCCTTTACCATTGTCGCCAAAGATCATCACTCTTTCTTAGCTTCTAGGGTGACAAACTTTAATCTATCACCAGACATATGCCTTGAGCAGCTACTATCTAAGTACCACATTCTTTCTTCCTTTGGCTGCAAGATATACCTGCAAATAGAAATTAAATAACTAAGTTAGATACCCAAGTCATCTTGGATCCTTTAGGGTTAGTAGACACGACTCTTTTGGAAACCCAAATCATTTAATTGTATCTATTTTTAATTTCTGAAATCACAGTTATAGGCTTTGTGTCCATCTTTACCACAGCAAAAACACATTATGTTTCGAGATGTAGTGGCTGATTCTTTATAAAGAGGTTCTTTAGGTATTTTTGCTTCTTTTGAAGTTTAAACTAAGTTCTGCTTTATTAAAGATAGTTCATTGATCATTTAAAATCATATATAATTTTTAGAATTATAGATAAAATTTTCAACTATTGGCTTATATTTTTCAACTTTTTTCTTAAATTTTGAATTTCTATAATGACAGCTTCTTTCTCTTTCAAGAATTCTTCTTTTCTTTAATCAAGGCTTGGTTTGAAGATTTGAGACCTTTGTTTTCATAGAAAGCTTTATAAGTTCATCAATTAAGTCATGAAATGCCTCTTATAACTTTTCAAAATAAATTCAGATTGAGTTTTAGAATTTACCTCTTCTTCTTCTTGTGCCATGAGACAAAGGTTCATCTCTTCTTGAGCCTCTTTCTCTGAACTAGACTCATCACTATCACTCCAAGTTGCAATCATCGCCTTCTTCTTGATCATCTTGGAGGATCTCTTTAGTAGAGGGTAGTCTATTTTGAAGTGCCTCAGCTTCTTACGTTCAAACTTGTAGGTAGCTCCTTCTTTTATCTTTGTCTTGTTGCTTTGCTCACCTTTAGAGAATTGTTTCCTCTTGAAATTTGGCCTCCTCTTTTCATGAAGTGCTTGAATTTTTGGTTATGAGGGCCAACTCGTCATCTTTATCTTCATCCTTCGTATGCTCACTTTCCTCCTCTATTTTGGCTGTTGACTTGAGGGCTATTGTCTTCTTCTTCTTCTTGGTTCCTCTATATTTTGCTTCATGGTTAGCTCATGTGTCATAAGGGAACCAAAGAGCTACTCCAGTAGCAAGATGTTAAGATCCTTTGCTTCTTGTATTACTGTCACCTTTGCCTCTCAAGTCCGAGGAAGAGACCTAAAATTTTCTCATAAGTTCACTATTAGTGAAGGATTTGTCCAAGCTTTTGAGACCATGAATTATATCAGTAAAATGTGAAAACATCTCAGTTATAGATTCAGATTGCTCCATTTTAAATAGTTCATACTTATTCACTAACATGTTAATTTTGGATTTTTTTACTTGATTTGTATCCTTATAGATAACCTAAAGCCTGTCCCCTATTTTTTGATAAAATTATAGATAGAAATCTGATTGAATTCATTGGCATCAAGTAAGCAATAAAGCATATTCATTGCTTTAGCATTCAATTGAGCCATTTTCTTATCAATGTCATCCCAATCTTTTTTAATTTGGGACAGCATTGCCATCAATGATGATAGTGGGTATGTGTGGTCTGTTGATTATAACACTCCATAAGTCATAATCAAGTACTTGAATGAATACGTGCATGCGTGCTTTCCAATATGTGTAATTTGAACCATTAAATAAAGGTGGTCTATTTGTTGACTGCCCTTCGGTAAGAGGGATATTCAATTGGATTGTCATTTTAATCTTTTCTCTTGATCATAAGACAAACAAGTGAACAAGAGTATCCACTCTAATACCACTTGCTTTCCGGAGATACAACCCAAGAGGAGGGTGAATTGAATTTTTCAAAATTTTTACTAATTTAAACAAGAATGTGCAAAATAGAAATATATATGCTATAAGTATAATGAATTAATGAGCAAAAAATAATACAATGGATGAATAAGATCACACACACAAAAACACAAAGTTTTATAGCAGTTCGGTGTCAAACCACAACACCTACGTCTACTCCCCAAGCAACCTTCTTAGAAATTTCACTATAATCCACAGATTATAGCAAGATTATTTTTTGAATTTACAATCTGAACCCAGTTGGTTTTACAAACTCATAAATCAAAACCTATCCCCAAGCCACTCCTAGGCTTGTACAAATCCAATTCAAGGCTTGGATGAGCCTATCCCCCAAGTTTTAAATATTATTGAAACTTGAAATACAGAAAATATGGATGCAAAAATTTAAATACAAACATAAACTCTTTGATGAGCTGATTTGAGACTTGATGCACAAGATGAGAGGGTAAAGGGCTTTTGCAATGAATGCTCCCTTTCTTTACTTGAGAATAATTTGATTGCATAGCAGGTTGGGTGGTTGGAATGGAGTAAATACTCTTTTAAAGCTCTCTTGAAGGGCAGAACAGAATTTTGAATATTTTTCAGACTTTTCTCTCTTGTTCTTATCTTCCTTATATTTCCCTTGATTTAATAATCACTTAGAATCCCTCAAATCCAAGTTGAGAATACTAAACATAGATTTTTAGTCATTGAAACTCGAGAAATGATCTGAAACCTTCTAGATTAATTTTGCACTTTTTAAAAACTAGCCATTACTGTTGTTAGAGCCTGTCGAGTCGATTCGAGCAAATCTTGAGTCAGTTCGAGATCATCTTGAGTCGGCTCATTGTATTCTTGAGTTAGCTCGAGTGAGTTGTCCAAAAGACCACCTCTTTGTTCTCTGAGACAAAGTCGACTCGAGCAATGCTTAAGTCGGCTCATGCTTGTACTGGTGCCATGCTGTGTGCTGGAGTCGACTTATCTTATGCCTGAGTCGACTCAAGACCTGTGCCAAACTTTGAATTGTTCTAGAGTCGGCTCTATGAATATTTGAGTCAGCTTAAAACTTGTGCCAAGTGCTGAATGTATGTCGAAGTCGACTCAAATTCTTCCTGAGTCGGCTCAAGACGCTGTTTCTTCAAATATTGCTTGGCTTGGTCTCTTAAGTCTTTATCTCTGATCTTTTCGTTCAAATCCTTGAGCTTTGTCAGGATATGGTCCACCCCTTTTAACTTTCTACTACACACTTAAATAGTTTATTAGTGCTAAAAATCTGCTCAAAAGTTTTGTTATTCATCAAAGTCAAACCTAGGGTCAATAATCATAATATCCAATCACCTCAAGATAATTAGACTTTCAAAAGTCAGCACACATTTTGTTATGGTTTCTATAAATATAATCTTTTGGCTATGATCCAAATGCTCCATATTTAAATTTGTTATATATCCATAAAATACACTCACATATGTGCTATATCTGATCTGGTGCAAATCTTTACATACATCAAATTACACAGTAGTTGAATAAGGCACATTCCTTATGGATTCTTTTCTATATCATTCTTAGAACACTGGTTTCTCTTGAACTTATCTCCTTGACCATGTGTACATCTTCATATTTGTAATTATAATTATATAACAAATCCATTCAGAATACAATCAATGTGAGCTCTCTAAGATAGCTCTAATATATGACAGACTATTTCTATGAATCTTAAAGCCAAGTATAAATAAAGCTTTTCTAAAATCCCTTATATCAAAGATCTTAGATAGCAAAGTTTGGTCTCATATGACAACAAAGTCACTATTAACAAATAAAGAAATATTCATATATAAGACAAAGAAGAGAAATTTACTCCCATTGACCTTAAATTCATATATTAATCCACTTTATTATCTATGGATCCCAGAGAATCAACAATGTTTGTATACTATATGTTCTTTTCGACTCCCAATAAATCTTATGATTGATTTTTATAAAATTCTTTTGATAAAACTTTAGGTCAAAATGGGTTATCACTATCATGATTACACTTAAAAATCCTTACAAAGACAAGAAAATTTTATGATAATTTATGCCCTTTTCATGCATCCTTATGCAACCAATCTAGCATTAAAGTATTTAATATTATCTTTAGAGTCTTTCTTAATTTTAAATGCCCACTTACACCTTATAGGCTTAGACCCTTTAGGTAATTCCACTAGAGCCCAAACGTGATTTTTAACCATAGATTGCATTGCATCATACATAGCTTTAAGCTATTTAACTGATTTAGAATATTCAATAGTCTCATCACATGAAACTGAATTAACCATATGGTCAATGCTATAGTCATTCTCATCTAAATAAATCAAGCATGACAAATTTTCTCTTTTATTTTATGTGATTTCTTTACTGGTACTTCATTTACTGGCAATGAAGATGCTATAATTGATTCATATATCTGATATTGCTCTCTCATTGTCCTTCGAAGATGAAATACAATATTTCTTAGATAATTGGAATAAGAACAATGATTTATTTCTTTAACGTCGTATCTTTAGTATGAGAGCATCTATAATCATCCATATCAGACTCTAAAAATTTGGTATGATTAGGCTCAACTATCTTTATACCTCTTATTAAGGCGATAGAATTTATATCTTTTAGTATTATCTAGATAGCCAATTAAATAACAATAAGTAGTTCTAGTCCAAACTATCATTGTTAGATTATATAATTTAACCTTTATAAGGTAGCTCCATATATAAAAAGATTAGTATTGGGCTTCCTACCAACCGATAGCTCAAAAGATATCTTATAAATTGCCTTATTATGAACTCTATTCAAAATATTAATGGTGGTCTTTAGGATTTCACCCTAGAGATATCATGATACATTGCACCCATTCATTATGGTTCTAATCATATGCTTATGAGTTCAATTATACCTTTCAGTTACACCATTTTGCTCAAGAGTTTTAGACATGATGTATTAATTTAGCAACTATACCTTTGGAACTATTATCCTTTTTTATTATGTATAGAACCCTTAGGGTGTGACCGATATATGATATTAGCACTCTTATCCTTTCTCTTAAAATATTAGAACTCTTGAACAAAAAGTACAAATAAATTTATTCACATTCCATTAATCGCTCTGCGCATTATATATGGTTTTAAATTGACCAAATTGCACACAAAGAGAATTAAGAGCTTAATGAGCAAGAGAAACATGAGAAATGGGGATCTCAACCTATTAATCTTAGGTGCAATACTCTCCAATTTCATAATGAAAGCCCTAACACCATCATGCCATCTCATATTGATTAATTTATCTATTAGCCATCCAATCTTTGTCTTATCAGATTCTACATACCTTTTACTAATGAGGTTAAAGAATTATTTATAATCACCATTTTTAAGTATAACATCCAAAATGGTATTAACAATGGACTTCTTCATGATTTTCAGACTAAGATGATTCACTCTCTACCATCTTTCATCGGCAGTTTGTATTCTAGAGTACTCCCACAGATGATCTGAGATGGAGGATAATCACCCAATGTAACATCCAAATTCTATCTAACATAGTGCTAGTTCAAATTCATGCTTTCATATTTTATAGTTTATTGTAGTCAGAGTCTTAATGTGAGCTTTAATGTTACTCAATGTAGAGTGCTAACTGCTAAACAAACTTTATGTAATTAATCAATAGGCAAATATGAACAATGTATATGCTTAAGAACCTCTATAAGCATTATTTCAATGAGAGCTCTTGGTGCAATGCTATAAATTTTCTTTGAAAAAAATGATCCATATAAGGTGTCTTTCTCCAGTGTAATGTTATTCAATACAAATATGCTAACTACTAAACAACCTTTATGCAATTAATCAATGGACAAATATGAGTAAGATATATGCTTAAAACTCTTTATAAGCATTATTTTAATAAGAGCCCTTGGTGCAATGCCGTAAATTTTTTTTGGAAGAAAGTGATGCACATAAGATATCTCTCCAGTGTCCCGTAGAATCAACTTAGTAAGATATCATCAACTTTCGGAGGTCCATCTACTTTGATAGAATGAATCCTTAGATCATGCACACTCACAAATTATAAAATATTCTACTTCAAAATTATAACATACAATAAGCTTCCTTTGAAAAAATAATTATATGCAATAATTTCACAACACTTCTCAATCCTTCTAAAACATCGTATAGAAAATCTTGAAATATTAGTGAATGTGCCACTTTGATGGTCACCATTAGTGAAATCAAAAGCCTTCAATTAGGGATCAACCAGTCATACCCATAAATCTATTTATTTCATTTAATATATTAATAGCAAGCAATTAAAAAATTAGCATATTTAATCCCATGAAATACCAGATAGAGGCATCCTGCAAATCTCACAAATGAGCCACTTTGGTGGTCATCATCCATTGAAATCTACAACCCTTTAAATCATGGATCAACCAAGTATGCCCATAAATGCATTCATTCATCTTGATACACCAATATCATGCAATCTATCAAAATTTAACATATCCAATCCCCTTAAATAGAGGAATCCTATAAATCTCAATAAATGGGCCACTTTGGTAGTCATCATCCATTGAAATTCACAACCCTTTAAAATCAGAAATTAATACAAAATATATCATTATCCAAACCATATGTGAGAGTACAAAATTTGTAATAGCATATTTAAGGATCTTTATGCAATTAAACTGTATTGCAAGCATCATAACATAATTATCAGATCATAATTATGTAATAAACTTTAAATAAGAACTAAACAATAATTAAATTTCATTTTAAGGACTAAAAGTTAATTTTCTAAGAACTATTATCAGAAATAAACCATTTTAGGAACTAAATAAAGTTTTTGAATGACTATTATCAAATAACAAACTTCATTAGGGGCTAAACAATGACACAGAAATCTTTATATGATGTAATTACAAGAATCTTTATATAATAAATTACATCATACAGACTAAAATATAATTTTTTGAGGACTAAAATCAAATATTCTATTTTATAGGAACTCAAATGCAAAAGTGCCATATTACTAAAAGCAGCCAGCTGGTTTGGATTTCGGATCAAAACCAAACCAACCGAACCCATTAGTGGGTTTCCCTTGCCAATTGGTCGGTGAAGAAGGGGCCAAAATTGGTGCCTCTTCTGCCTAGAAAATCAACCAGTGTCCATTCGAAATTGGCCAATCGGTGGGCCACCGCTGTCTCCCATCCCTATTAGCTCTTGGCGATTAAGGAAAACCATCGATCAAATAAAATCTGGCATTCCTCTTTTTTTGTTTTGAAAATCGGGCGACAAAGTGTTTGCGAGCTGCGCCCAGCTCCGTCGCTTGCCTAAATCGCCATGCCCCCTACCCAAATGGTCGTCGATGGTGGCAACAAGAGAGGAGGTGGAGGGCACAACAGTGGGAACCACCGCCCCTCTCTTGTATTTGTTTTTTTTTATTTGTTTAGATCCAATGGGAACCATCAGCCCCTCATCGCCAGCTCATCTCGATGGCTGCCGGACCTTCATCCCACCTCACTGATAATTGGTCCCATCATGCCGATGGGAAGATGGAGAGAAGAGGGGATGACCATAGAGATTTCTCCCTCTTCCCTTTTTTTTGTTTGATTGGATCTTTGGATCTGGATGGGGATTGCTAGCACCTTCACTGCCAGATGGTCTCAGTGGTGGCTGGAGCTTGATACCACTGGAGATTGATCCAACCAGCGAGAAGAAGAGATGAAGGACGGCCTCAGGAGACCGTCCCTCTTCTTCTCTTTTTTTTTATTTTTTGTTTGAATCAAAAATTCTTTTGATTCTTTATTTTGATTCTAATCCCTTATAAAACCATTGATTTTAAATCTTATCCTCTATAAATTCCAAGCGTTGATATCAATTGTTGGAAATTTATGGAAGAAGATTTTTTCATGAATCTCATGTTGAAGATTAGAACACAAGAAAATCTTCCCAGAAATCAACAATAAAATCCAATCGATAAATCATACCTTGAAATCCCTAAGTGGCCATTAATGATCGTAGGACTTGTTAGAAAATGTAGGTGATTTCATGCATGTATTTCAAAATTTTTAATCTAACATGCATATAATCTAATCATCAAATCAACCCACTCTAGGATCTATGACATGATATGTTGTATATAAAATCTACAATAATCATATGATAAAATCTGCATGTATGGATGTAAGCAGTGGATTAAATCTACATCTATCTGAGTTCAGAACTCTATATCTGAGCATGGATCGATGATCGCTGCTACTGATAGACATGGTAAGGAAGATCCTTGCTGGTTGCTTGCAGCCGCACATAAAGGAAACATAGGTAGTGCTATGCATGCAATTTCAAAATTTTTTCACAGCGAAAGAATATGATTAAACTATTTAATCTAAATCACAAGCATAAGATCTAATCTAGACTATGATGCCATAAAGAAATATGAAATATGATGCACTTTAGATCTAGAAAAAAAATATACATCAATATCATCGATGCTGAAATCTTAGATCCAACTATGAGATCTAACAATGTGGTCAAGACAAGTTAGTAACAATTACCAAATCAATTTTATCTTGATTTCTTCTGGTTCAACACTTGATGAGGATGTTCCTTAGGTTGCTCACAGTCATATGAAGATGCCTGGCCTCTATAAGAAAATTCATACGAAGACTGATGCAGATCAGAGACTTGGAGGTGCTAGCCTGCAATCAACTTTGACGGCTGATCTCTTCCCTCTTCTTCAAGCACCTTGGACACTCCAAAGGATGAAAGGGTCTAGAGGAGGAAGAGAGAAGAAGGAGAAGAGTTCTGAAAAAATAAAAACCTATAAGGGGAGAGAGGTCTCATGCCAAGAACAAGGGACCCCTTTTTATAGGCAAAGACTAGGTTTTTCATCCAAGGGAAAGGGCACCACAATCACCACACCTCAAACCATCTATGGGTAACCCAAAATCTTTGAAAGGGCTCCTTGGAATGGAGAAGGATTTTGGTATCTCATATACCCAAGGACTCTCTAAGAAAAATAGAAAAAAATTTATTAAAGCACCAACAACTTTTCTTGTATGAAAATTTCTTTCCTTGTTTTCATCTTATCTCTAATTTGGATCGCATTCGAATTTGATAAGAGATAGGATTATGAGTCATCAACTATTGCTGCCCACCCTTATTGAGTCTCTGACTTTCATGCCTAAAAGGTCAAGCCAAATCCTTTTTGGCATGGAGATATGGGCAAGGGTCCAATTATGGCACAATGAGATAAGGATAGAGTCCTAGTTTGATAAGGACTCTTCATTTCTAACTCAATTTTAAATCAAATTTGGATTGAACCCACTGATAGAAATGAATCTAATCCAATTAAAATTTAAATATCTCATCAAATTTTAACCCAATTAAAATTAGCCGAGTCCAAACCCTAATTGAATTAGGATTAGATTTTCTTTGTAATCAGGATTGATCATATCAAACCCAATCTGAGTCGAACTGAATCTCATTCAATTAGACTTATTTCAAAGCTCTTTACTCGACCAAATAGAGTCAATTACTAACTAATTCTTTATTAATAGTAGAGTCCCAATCCCAGTGAGACTCTTCTTCAGAGTCCTAGTTTGAATAGGACTCTTCACCAGAGTCACAATCCAATTGGACTCTTGAGCTATCTGATCTGACCAAATCTTCTAATACGTGTAACCTCATAGGTTCGAACCTAAGCCGGTAGCATAAGAACAACTTTCTATACCAATCGATGTAACCATCTAGCAATGGTGATCTGACAATCGGATAGGTCGAAGTATTGCAAAGCAACTTTCTAGAACCTACTGGCGTATGGTTACCGTATAATTCATCCCTTTGACCCTAATGCTCAAGGTGACCTAGGGTTTAACTGTCAATCCTAATTTAGTCAACCACATTATATTTCAACCTTTCAAATCTATCTCATGGATTATCTTTCCAAGGTTTTGTTAATTAAATACATTGATGCATATCTCCTACTAATTCAGAGGGATCAATTCCATCTTGACTCACACATCGACTTGATAAGTACTTGACTGCACCCAGTATCCTTCTATCACTGAATTAGAAACTCAAATGGTTTGGTACTAAAGTACAGTAAGTTATTTATAAGTCGCCGTGGTAGTCTCAGGTCTGAAGGATACTTATACCCATACCCTTCTGAGTTACTCTTGACAGCAGAGTGCTCGACACATAGTCACGTTCGATACGAATGTATTCCTACATTCCATCTGCATGCCATAACAGTACTCCACACTCCTTGGTTAAGAGGATAACCAACTCATATGGCACACAATGACCTATGCTCGATATTGCTATCGTCCTATTAATAGCATATCATTTGATCATGAACATCTTTAAGGACTAAACGACAAATCCTTCTTTATCGATTAATTATAGTCCTAAGGACTTCATTACAACATAAGAGTTCAAAGATGGATAATTATAATGAAAATACCAAATAATTTTATTAATATAAATTCATATATATTTACAAGAATGAGCACAGTCGTCTAACGATTAGTTTTGAAACACATTTTTCAATAACTCCCACTTGGATTAAAGCCAATCGGTATAGTATCGTATACCCATCTTCGATTTGTGATCATCGAACTCTTTGATTTTGAGAGCTTTAGTAAATAGGTCGGCCAGATTTTTCTTCTTATCGATCTTCTGAAAGTCGATATCACCTCGATCCACGATCTTTCGGATAAGGTGATAGCGGCATAGAATATGCTTGGTGCACTGATGAGACTTCAGCTCTTTGGTTTGAGCAATGGCTCCAGTATGTCACAGTATAACAAGACAGGGCCATCAACTGAGGGTGCCACTCTGAGCTCGTCGATGAACTTTCATAGCCATACAGCTTCTTTCGCAGCATCGGATGCCACGACATACTCCGCTTCACAAACAAAGTCAGCCATAGTGTGCTGCTTGAAATTTTTTTAGTAAATCATGTTGAAAATATGTCTCAAAAGTCAATCGTCAATCTGTTGATAGTTGAGCAACCTTGTATTGTAAGTGATTTGTTAATAAATAAATATATTTTGGCATTTTCATCATAAGTTTTATCTTCTAATGAACTTCATTGTTATGATGAAGTTCTTAGGACTATTTAGGTTCGATAAAGAGAGAATTTATCGATTAGTCCTTAAAACTGTTCACGACCAAATGATAGGCTGTTAATAAGGACGACAGCTTCTATCGAGCATAGGTCGCTGTAGGCCATATGGGTTGGTTGTCTTCTTAACCAAAGAGTGTGGAGACACAGGTATGGCATACAGGTGAGATATAAGGGTACATCATTATTAAATATGATCAACTCCATAGCATTCTGCTGTCGAAAATATCTCTGATGGGATATAGGTATAAGTATCCCTTAGACCTGAGATCGCCTCAGTGACTTGCAAGCAACTCACTGTGCTTTGGTACTGGACTAACTAAATTTTTAATACAGTGATGGAAGGCTTCTAGGCACAGTCAAATACTTGCAAAGTCGAAATGTGATCAAGATGGGATTGACCACTCCAAGAGTTGGAGAAGAATGAGTCGCTGTATTTCAATTTAGCAAAACCTTAGCCAGGATAATCCATAAGATGGATTTGATATTTTGAAATACAATGTGGACAACCTGATTAGAGTTGACA
>KE506969.1:68007-80462 GCA_000441515.1 Elaeis oleifera
GAATTAGCAATTGGATTGCTAATTGGCTCAATTTGATTGAGCTATGGGGTTTGTATCAAGTCTAATTAAATTAGATTTTATTTGACTTGACATGGGTTTGATTTGATCAAACCTAATTGGGTTATGAGATAACCAAATAGCATGAAAAATTCATTCTTAATTGAATTAAGATTTGGATTTGACTCATTTTCTAATTAGATTAGGATCTAAACAAGAATATTTGAATTTCTATTTAAACTAGGAATACTCATTTTCATAGGTGTACCAAATCCTAATTAGATTAAGATTAAATTGAGTTTAACTTAAGTACCAAGAGAGAGTCTAAAAGGACTAAGACTCCTTCTCTAATTAAGTGACACCTAATCTAAATAGTTTGAGCTTCAAATCTGATTTGAATTTCTATCTATTTGGATCTAATTAATTTCTAATATGATTAGAATTGGTTAGAGTTTAAATTGGTTTAAATCAGCCACTTAAAAGAAGAGTCCCATGAGATTGAAACTCCTCTCCATGCACATAAGAAAGCCCCACACCAACCAGATTGGATGCCATATTTTTCCACACCCCTCTCCCTTTTTAGCGTGTAATAATCCATGGAATCTCTCTTATTTCCATGTGATATGGGGCGCACAAACTAAAGGGATGTGTGCGACATAAAGTTCCTAAAGTCCAAAGGAATTTGGACTCTTATCTCCTACCCAAACTCAATCTCCTCTCTCTATTTAAACAAGGGACCTTATGTGGCATTGGATAACCTGATGTGATCAGTTTATGGATGCCAAAAACTAGAGGAGATGCATGAGAAAAATAGAAGAAAAGGAGGGGAGCGCACAGCATGAAAGGAGGGGCGTGAGGTATGGTTCTTATCCCTTCTTCCTTACAAACAACCAAAGGTTGGTTGTTAGGACATCTCTCTCTCTTTTATCCTTGTTTGGATATGGATTTTTCTCTCCTCTTTGTCCAAGAGTTGGACAAAAATTCCTACATCTCCAATGTAGAGATTTGGTGCATGGATTATAGGAAGAAAAAAAAAGATTCTTCTCATGATCTCTAGCGTAGAGATCATCATCCTTCTATTTCTTCTTCTTTTCTAAGAGTGTCTTGAGAGAAAAAAAGATTTTCAACCATCAAGATGCGATCTTTGCAAGGGAGCTAGCAGCCCGATGAGATCAATAAGCTTTTGATCAGATCGAAGTCTCGTGTGGATATCCATAGAGGTCGGATGCTTATATAGCTATAAGGACCTTCGAAAGATATCTATGATTATCAGTTCATAGTGAAGATTAATCCATGCCAAGATATATTTCTATTTATTTTTTCTATTTGATTTCTATATCTGAATCCTATCTTACATATGATGATCTTGTTTATGATTTTAAGATTTGATCTTATGCATACTTAGATTCAATTAGATTTAATCTAAAATTTTAAATTTCACCGCATACTCATTTTGACTATTTTGTATGTATGAAATCATGAAATTTCAACATCAAAATGGTCAGGTAAGTTAAGATGTGTGGGGTCCCTCATTGTTTTCTTAGACACCAACGAATTGATCAGGTTAGACAATGGAATCAATTAAAGAACCACCATCTATGTACTTATCTTAGATACCAATTGGTTGATTAGAATTAATCAGGTTAGCCTACTAATACGAGCTCGAACTATTGAGTCGAATTAGGTCTTAAGTTGATCGATAACATATGGCTGTTAAATGATCTGATCAAACTACAACTATTTGGGTTGGTTATGAGCATATTTGATCCATTTCTAACCAATATTTGATTCGATTTGATCAATTGCTCAAACTAGATCTAATTGAGCTACCCACACCCTGAACCCATATGTTATGAAATTGACTTAGATCTTGAATTCTCAATTTTTAGATCTATTTAATTTATTCTTAATTCTTAATTAAGTCCATGGATCCTAATTAGATGTCCAAACAATTTAGACTTAATTGTATCACATATAAAAATTTTCAAAATTTTCTTCTCACCCTCGGGTCGACTCGCTGTGGACTCGAGTTGACTCGTCATTGTGAGTCAGCTCGAATCAGAGACCGAACCAGCTCTTTGAACAAAATCCTGTTACCTAGCCTGCAAAACTTGAGTCGGCTCGTTAGCAAATCAAGCCGGCTCCATAAGATCTTAAGTCGACTCCAAAAAAAGGAGTTAACTCGCTAAGGACTATAGTCAACTCGAACAGGACTCCAGTCGACTCCGCAGGCGTACCAACAGCAAGTTTCAGCAGATTTCATAGGTTTTTAGATCATACGTGCATAACAAAAGTTCTAATTTAGATTTACAAATATTTTCATATTTAAACAACAAAATATACATCATAATCAATCAAAACCTATGATTTTAGATCTAAGATTTTGTAGAAATTAATTTTTTTTCCTGTTCTTCTTCATGGGATATAACCACATTGTATCCCTAAACGTCATAAGAGAACCCTTCGATGGATAAGAGAAGAATTTTAATCCCTACTTCCTCTTATGACTGGACAGGCCTGGTGATCAACCCACTCAGAGTACTAGGTTAGTCAGATAATAAGACGAAATCTACGCATATATCACATATATCAAATTTAGTCTATTGCATGCTGAACTTTTAATCTAAAATAATTTTAGATCTAACTAAGCATACATAACTTTAGATCTAATCTAAATATTTTTCAAATCTGATCACAACTTTAAATCATATCTGAATCAAATTTGATCCGATTTAGATCTATAATCTGAATAATCTGGCTTTGATACCAGTTGAAGGATCAGGTGGTGCACCGAATCGGATCAGATCAGATGCAGTGGAATTTAAAAAATTTCATCGATCTAGCATACCTTGCATAGATCTAAATTAGATTAATTAAGCATATTTTACATCAATATATAAATAAAATCAGCATGTAAAGAGAGGGTGATCTCATCATCTTGTGCGATTAGATGAACACCGCAATCTAAAAATATAGATTTAAAAGAGGTTCGCTGGTTGAGCCGCATAAGTATCTGACCTCTATAGGTATCCATCGGTATCAACCTCGGATCATCCTTCTCGAGAGCCTTTCTGGATCAACTCTTGATCTCCTTCTCTCGATCTCAATTCTTGAGACTTTCTTAGCACAAGAGGGATTTGCCTAACAACTTTAGGTATATAGGAACGTAGTCACCCAACTCTTGGGCGTTGGATAGAGTGGAGAGGGAGAGTAGGCGTGAAGACAAAAGGAGGGTGTATGAAAATCAGATTTTCATGTAACCCTTGAACCTAAAAGAAAGCTCTTAAATAGAATTCATTCATAAGTTCAAATTCAAATCCAATCAGGGTTTAAAAAGATGGATATTATTATATAATAATTATTTCTTTTATTCTGATTTCTTTTCAAGATAAACCAGTCCAAATGGAATATAATCACCTCAAAGAAGAAAGAAAAGTGGGCGCCAAGACTTGGCAGCCACTTGTCCTTTTCTTAGCAAGAGAGAGAGGGGGCGTGTGCCCTTTCTACCTCCTCCTCATGCTAAAATTAGAGAGGGGTGTGTGCCCCTCTCATTCCTCAACACAATTCCATGTGGCCAGCACATAAGGACATTCCAAGGGAGAGAGGAGGCGTGTGCTCCACTAATCTCTTTTCAAAAATTCTGTGCCAAGTATGGATAGGTTTAGGAAGAACAATTGAAAAATGAGCCAACTAATTTGGCTTGACCCAATCTCATCAAGGCACCCAATGTTGTGCCCCCTATACCCAAATTGATTAGGCTATTGACTTGACTTAAACCTTATCAAAAAGGAACCAAATCCAGAGAAGAATTTGGGTTATGGTGTATCTAAACCCAATAAGATTTCATCAAATCCTAATCCAATTGTGACTTCACAAGCTCAATTGGATCAATCTAAGATTAAATCTCTTATTGTGTGACCTCATAGGATCAATTTTATCTAATAGTCAGATATACTATGATCTCCATCATAGTATCATTGAAACTCCTTTCAATGAGTTGGAACAATCTCAACTCACATCTATCAAGAATCATAGATCCATCATGATCCTAGTGAGTTCTCACAATCCACCAACGACATCTCGCAATATATGATAGCAAGTCAGTAGAACCGAGAGATAATCCTCCAGGTGCAGTTATCGTATGATCCGATTCTTCTATCGTGAGTCCCGATAGGATCGAGGTCAAGATTAACTCGTCAAACCTCATCACAGTCATATGATAAAATCATTCGATTCAAGTCCAATGTGAAACCCAATAGAAATACCTTTCTATCTTTCATAGTGCCATGGCCATGGACTTATGGACTCAATCTCATGATCTACATAAGACTACTCCTCTTCTATCGAGGTTGATAGATCCCATCTTGATGCAATCCAAGTCTTACAATAAACATACTACAACCAACATATATTCAAAGCTCCGTATGGCTAAGAGATCGAGTTATAGTATAGTTAAACTATAACACCCTCAAGATGAATGGCCAATGCACCTTAGGTCAGAGAACTAAACATACAACCGCAGCTATGAACATGTCACTGATGAGAAGATGAATTTTTTTGTGACTGTTCATAAATGATCACGCTTAGTACCTTTATTCTTAACAAGCACATATACTTTTGCTCCGATATCTGCACACTGTACATTCAAGAATCGTCTATCCAAAGGAAGCGATCATATGTCAATCTTCTAGATCGATCACCATCCTCATGATGATCCTACGATCGAGAATAATTTATGAATTAACTATAATAACACATGTCTCAAATTTTTAACTCTTGAGAATATATGTTATCATACCTATTAACCTAGTGGACGATTCATAGATACTATTAAACACAATGTGAATGAAAATAACTCAATTTTATTAATATCAAAATCAAATTATAAATTATACCCAAAGAATATTTTACAAGTGTCAACCAATCTAGCCCTTAGAGCATACATCCAACATCGCCTCAACCACAACAGATGAATGTTGGAAGGAAGGTGATGTAATGCCCAACTCTAATCCCCATTTGTTTCAATGATTATATCAGCTTGGAATTTGTAGAGGGCCCAGGAAATCCTCTTTTTACCAAGGTGATCAAAAGAATATAAGGCGGGTAAATGACTCGAAGGTTTGCCGTTTTGGGGATATTTGGTATCGCTAGTGATGCTATTTATTCCCAGAGCACAAGCAGATAATGTTTGCTATTCCCTTGGGTAGTGTTTGGTTATCAAAATATTATTTCTGAAATAAAAATATAAATTTTAGTGAATAGCTATTCACTCTTGTTATTCCAGATTTCTGTTTTGAAGAAAATCTGGTATTCTACCTTTATTCTAGTATAATTAATACAGTATTACTCCAAGTCCTGTTTGGTTGATATGGGAATAAGCCTCTATTCCATGAGGAATAGAGGATGAATTTTTCAAAAAAGACAAGAATGCCCTTGGCCAAGTTTAAGGTATGAGTTGGTTTTTTGGCTAAGTATGAACACTCAGCATGTTTGGTTGACATTATGTTCATTATTATAAAGTGATCGTAACCCCTATCTGGATGACCACTCAGCATGTCTGTAATGAGATCATGATCGAAGAATGGATGGATTCGACAAGGCATCTTCAACAGCATACTAGCATCATCGATACGAATGATACCAGTATTTATGAGTGTGGTTATCATATCTTATCAATAATTATCCTCATCAATCAAAAAGACTATCAGCTCATGTAAGGTGTTCATCTAAGAAAAAGCCAACATCGGATATGAAAATACAATAAAGTTGACAGTACATATATCATTACAGCATAATATTTAATGTTTCATCCAAAGGATGCATAGGAACATCCCAAAACATAACAAATGGATGATAAAAAATATCTCCTTTATGGAGATTCACAACATTCATAGGTATCATTCACAGAGAACCAGTCAAAATCGAAATCAAACAGCATCCATAGAGGACACCACAAAGCAAAATAATCCAAAAAAATCGATATACTTAGAGAACATTCACAAAGCATCAAAAATTCATCAGAGAATATCCTTAGACATCGGGCGGCATCAAAAAATTTCATAAAAAAATCAATATTCTCAGTATCATTCATAGAGAACATTCACAAAGCAAGAAAATCCCATCAAAAATTTCATCCAGCATCATCCCGAAAGGGCTACCAAGTTTATTTACCTGAGAACATTGGCTAAGTATGACAACTGTGCGAAGAAGAACGAGACCAACTTCCAAAGAGACCGAGAGGATGCTCCGCTAGGGCAGAGCGATCAACAGCCTTGAGCAACAAGTTGACCGTAGGAGGACACTGGAGCAGCGGAGGAGATGGAGGGGAGGAGATCAAGCAATCGAGAAGGTTAGAAGATGGAAGAGGTAAAAGAGGGTTCATCGTCCCATCATTTAACCCAAATGACATTGAATACCCTGGGGTTGGGGGGATAACCAGAGCGAGAATACCAAATTCCATGGGGGACCACGGAATTCGTATTCCAGAATAAGAGTGCGTTGATCGGAATAGGAATTCTGGGGTGGCCCACCATAGAATAAGAAGCTGTTTGGTTATAATTTCTTGAATAAAATCTTATTCCATCCGGAATAAGGCAACCAAACACTAAACTCTCGGGAGGAATTATCATCATCCGAAAGCCATCTCTTACCACAGCTGACTTCTTCAATGACAATAACAGGCTGCTTTTGGCCTCTTCTCTCTTCCAAATTCGAGGTCTTGTGTGATAGGAGCGGTCTATGCAAGTACTTCAACTAGGACTAGTATTGTTAGAAATATTTATTATTTTTGTTATTTGTTAATGTTTCTATAATTATTTTTAAAAGTTATAAAATTTTCAAAGTGCACAGCACATGTATGTGTGTGTACAATGTACATGATGAGTGGCTTGATAAGGTCAGCCACATCAAGTTGATGTTTTGAATTATATGCTACTTATTGCCATAAGGCTCCAGAGGGAAGAGGATGAGATCATTGCTGGATCGAGCTAAAATGCCACTGAAGATCAGATTGACATAGACCATGAATGAATCTGTAAAAGAAATCTTAGGACTAGTGGGATATCCTCTGGTTTAAGACCCTCCGACACTTAAGTCAGCCGAGCCTTCAGAATAAATAGTGAAAATAGAGAAAGGTGAAAAGGAAATTTTAATGGAAAGAATAAGAGTTTCTAGTTCCTTTCAGTGGGAGAAAAAGTTCAGTAGAATCTAGGCTCTGTGATTTTTGACTTACCTCTTGAAAGGTACCTTGCACCTCTTTATATAGAAAGAGTTTGCTTAGATTGTTAAACCATTAAAAAAATTTGTTAGACAGTTAAAAATTTGTTAGACCGTTAGTTTGTTATAATAGAATGATCAGTTGTATGAAGATCATGAATTGTTTACCCACATGACAACTAGTTATAGCATAGCTGAAAAATGGCTGCTGTTAAGTTGGATGATAGCTGTAAAATAACCATCTGTAGTTTGAAATTACGTCGGTTCTGGACTGATATCTCTTATGATAGATCGATAAATAGCTGAGCTGATCGTCATACTTTATTAGACATCAATTTTGCTCAGCTCAGATCGATATAGAGTTAAGTTGAAAGTTGAAACAAATTAGTATTTAATCGATCTAACCTAAAAATATACTTTGAACAATATAATTTCTAGATGATTTTGATATTACCATATCACCCGATGATAAGACCGATTTATATATACCAACACTACTCAACTCATGTGGCAATCAATTTTGTGAACATAGACGCTAGTTCAACCTTGTATGTTACACTAACTCAAATTTAAAACAACTTTTTTAAAATATTATAACAACTATATAGTAATTTTGCATAAATATAATAGTGTTTTTAAGTAACAGTTGTCATTTAGTTGTTCTTTTATTACAATGGCCCTTGAATATGGGAATAGCAGCCAGTCTTGAGCAAATAGCATCATTATTTACCTATCACTCCATTGTATTCCATTAAAATCTGCAAATACTTTATTTCCAAACAAACTCAGCACGCGGCAGAAGTGGCAAATTAGGGCCATTATTTCTATTATAAGTTTATAACCAAAGCATACAGTTTCATAAAAGTACAATTGCTTTGGAATATCAGCATTCCTGAAACCTTGCTGTACTTTGCTGTTAAGTATTTCTTTGTAATAGTTCCATGCTTTTAAGTAATTTCCATTAAACTTCTAACGGAGTAAATGCCCAAAGCAACCCAGTTTTTATGCAGTTGCATGAGACAAACTAATCAAAAATGAGCCTGCATCGAACTTAAATACAGAGTACATGAGACTGAGTCAAGCAAACGAGAGAACAGGTCAGCTTGGATGTTCCAACAAAGAGAATGTAGTAAATGCTAGACCATAAAGAGCCGGATTGGAGATAAGTCGCCAGCCCCTCAGATATCAACCTGAATGTGCAGATCACATGTTAGTACAATGCACAGGTTCATGTTTGAATACAAAGGATACACGTATGTGGCTTTCATAGTTGTAAAATATGAAGTGCAAGGGGCAGCAGGAATAGCTGCGCTTAATGATGACAAGTCATTTACAGTTAATGTAGCTCTCCGCTATCAGATATAGTACTTTCAGAAGATCAATGATCAAATTGGATCCATATAAGCCATATAATCACCATTGGAAAACTTGAGGCGCCTTAATGATGCAGCAGATAGGCGGGGTCCAAACAGCTTCTTGAATGCCAAAGGCATCAACACTGTCCGGCAAGGGCTTATCCATCTCCGGCACATTAGATTTGTGGCAGACAGAATCCAGGGCAACATTTAGGCCAACTGATGCAAGTTCGGTTGTAAAGCTGCAAAGAAAACACCAAATATGCAGGTGTAGTTAAGAAATGATTGTTTATCGAATATATGATGTCTAGAAAGGGTATTGGTGATTCTCACATACGTGGACTCAAAACTCCTGAAATCTGAACTCATTGCTAAGCAAAGTCCAGAGACAATCCAAGGGGGAATAACCACATCCTTTATTTCCAAACTATAACAAATACCAGTAGCAGATAAACCAGGAATGGCTTCAGTATCTTCTGTATCAGATCCACTTGAAGAGGGAACAACCATGTCAGCTTTCCTCATCTCCTTACATCTTACCTGCAAAGAATTGTGACAGGTAAGCCTCCTGGATCTAGATAGTAAGCTAAATATACTGCATGTTTCTTATATCACCAAGTGTAATCATTCTGGTAAAAGAATGGAATGGTATTGAACAATTGCAGCTTATAAACTCTTTAATTGCTTGGTTATAAATGAGGAGCCCATGGCATTTCTTGTATTCCACCGCATGCACTTGACTGTTCTAGAAAACATAGTTAGGCATCACTACCGACGACTCAACTACGACCTTGCTGAGCACGGTCCCGATATTCTAGAAATGTAATCAGTGTAACTTGTTAGGTACAAAATTTGTGAATGTGGTACAGGGCATTTCAGGAGATTTGCCTACTCATTAATCATGTAAACAAGCATTTAGATCATACATGAAGACCTTATTGACATACCAAGTCTTTAATTTGCCAACATGAAAAGGGAACAAAATATATAAAAGTTTAACAAAATATATAAAAGTTTAAGTTGATGAAAAGTAAAAAAGAAAATGACCAAAATTCAACCACCGTAGAAATAGTTGTGACTAAACAAACTCACTTCTGGAACATGCAGACTGGCATTTTGGAAAGGCACAGGTGCATATAGAGCCGGAACATCAATACCAGTGAAAGATTTTGAAATAAACCTGGATGACAGAAGAAAGAAGGTTTAGAACCATGCAAACCTAAGCCAAAAATGCATTAGAGTGTACGCAACTAAACATAAAAGTTGTACTAAGCATAAGTTACCTGTGATTTAGCAAGAAGTCGTATAAACCATGGACCTTCTCATTTCCTATAAATGATAGGAGAGACTGGGGGCTGTTGTCAACATCAGATAAAGAATCCATATGGATGGTCTGTATAAATAAAGCACCATCTGTCAGAAAACCCCCAGACAAACCCGAGATACAAGACATGGTAGTTTAAAAATGAACCCTGTGAAACAACAGGTGCAAGCACTACAGAAACCTGG
Organism: Elaeis oleifera; assembly: GCA_000441515.1. Lineage (NCBI taxonomy): Eukaryota > Viridiplantae > Streptophyta > Magnoliopsida > Arecales > Arecaceae > Elaeis > Elaeis oleifera. The sequence goes on from KE506969.1 coordinate 78,084, forward strand.
CCAAGGTTTCGCTTCTCAATTTCTGAAAGTTCAACCAACTCATCATCCATAGTTTGCTCCACTTCAGCATGGCAAAGAGGCATAGCAAAAGAGATGTCCTAGTTTAGCAATTGAAATAGTAGAGAACAGTCAGACAAAAATATTGATACACAAGCAACATCTTTTGCGAAGAAAGAACAGCGGAAAGTAAAATCTTTGTGATCCTATTCAAATGCAGAACTTATCAACATGTATGGATAAATAACATAATGCCACCTAACCAACAGAAATAAATACTATTACTTGTACACTTTTGATCAACATTTCCACATCACAAGGTTGAAGATTTGAGTCATTTTCAAACAAGTAAAACGAGTTGCAGTTTTTGGCATTTGCAGAGGCTTTGGTAGTTTGAGCTTGAGTTTTAGCACTTGGGACCAAAGGATAATTAAAAAATAAAACAAGAAAAACTCAGACAGACAAAAATGGATGCATCAAGAACCAAGTGAGACAAAATTTTAGAAATTGCTTTATTGTCTTTATCTTTGAATGCAAGCATATAGAAGACGACCTTCAGAAAATAAAAGAGAATACTTATATTTCACATCATCTTAAAGTGTCATATATAATTATTATTTGATCGATGATAATTTAAACTCAAAAAATATAAGCCTTTTTTAGGTTTAAGTTGTATGAAACCAAGCCCATTTTGATAAATTTCACTTCTTTGAATTTATTTGTACCTAATTCTACTATTCATGAAACCAGCAAATTTTCAAGCTTGATACCTAGCAAAAATGCTTCTCAGAATTGGAAGAAATGAAGAACATGTCCAATGATTTGCTTCCCTTGTTCATTCATATAACAAATTTGGCCCATATACAAGTTTAGACAGAAACTCCAAACCCAAAGATGCTTTTGAATCAAGAACCATAAATGGAACTTTTTAGTTTCATTTTTGGTCTTATAAACCATGGACTGCCAACTTATGCACTTTGATGACTTGAAATTGTTAACTTTTTCATTCAAATAAAATAGACATGCTGAAGTCAGCTTCATGCATACAGAAATGGTTAGGCAAGTGCCACCTGACAATAATAAATAAGCCATATATATGGGAAAGTTAGTGAGAAAGATTATGGCAAGCATTTAGCACATCTAATGTGAGGCCTAGCCCAACCGGCCACTTGGCTAGCCGCCTATTAAGGTGGTTATTAGATGGGATCGGAACAGAGGACTATCCTCTATTCCGTGCGATTAAAACCCCTACCGCCCTGCCCCATCGCATGTCCCCTGTTCCGTGCAATTAAAACCCCATCACCCTCCCTCCTTCCATATCTATCTCTCTCACACGCCGTAAGCTCTCTCTCTCCCTTTTTCCCTTGCTCTCCCTCTCTTATACGCACGCCCCCCCTCCACGATCTCTCCCATCCCACATCTCTCTTCTCTTCTTCCTCTTCTTCTTTCTTCTTCTTCTCATCCTCCATGCTCGATGCCAACCCATCTCTTTTTCATCCTCCACACAGGTAACCCTAAATCTAATTTTTTATCTTCAGATTCTTCTTGTTAATATCTATTTTGAAGAAGGATGAAACCCTCCTCGTGAGTTGTAGCCAAATAGAGGATGATATGGCCATCCTTTTCTTCACCAATGGAGGAATAACTCTCTTTCTTTTCTCTTTTGGCTATAGACCTAGTTATCTTTTGTTCTTTTCTCTTCTTCTCAAAGATAGACCAAGCCCTCTACTATTTTTCTATTAATCTCTCTACATTGTTATGTTCTTCTTTAATCTACCCTTATGTCCTTATGCTGATGATTAGTTTTAACCAAAGACTAATCTTGACTTCATTCACTTTCCTAGTTTTCTAACTTAGGTTAGATTTATCTATAGGTGGACAGCATTTTGAGATTGGAGAAGATCAACGTGGAGTCTCTTTTGGGCCTACTAATGGAGATAAAGTCCATTAATCTCTTAAGCTACTTGTGGATTATTGTGATAGGGATAGAATGATGGATTGGAGCTTAGAAATCAAAAAAATTAGGTCATAATCATATAAGTTAGAAAAGAGAGTGAATTCTGAATTTCTTAGAACCAAATGTTGATTTAGGATTAATCGGATGTTTTAGGTGTGCGGGGCGGTTCAAGTTGGCATATTAGGTGAATTTTGCTGGCTATTAGAGATAAGGATCTCTAATCACAACCACCTGCATTGATCATAAATGTCTGGTATCATATGTTAGAAATTACGAGCATTACATACTTGCATCATATTGTAAGCTTTGATTCTTTATGATTCTTTATGATCCTAAATTTTGTCAACTGCATAAATAAAGTGTATATATATATATATATATATATATATATATAATAATAATTAATAACTAATAATAGATAGAAA
>KE506969.1:82631-95279 GCA_000441515.1 Elaeis oleifera
ATTATATATAATAAAATAAAAAATATATATTATAATATAGTATATAATATTAGTATTATATTAAAATAATATATTATTATATTATATTAGATTTTATTATTATTATAATATAAGATATTAATATTATATTATAATAATAAATAAGATATTATACTATAACATCGTATTATTATTATCATATGTTATATTAAATTGCTGTCTGATAATAATATTATATATATAAGATAGTATTAGAAATTATTATTATAGGGTTAGAGTTATATTAAGAATGAATAAAGGGTTACTTTCCGATTGATGGGAAAATGACTTACCCATCTTCTAGATGGGTGACACTTTCCTCCCATTTCATGGATAAATGCTATCCATAGAAAAATGATTTATCCATCTAAAGACATGTGAGAACATAGGTAAGTTGGTCAATAAGAAAGTTAACCAACTTTCTTATGATATTTATCCACAAAGAAAGGGCCCTAAGATAAAATTTTTAGTTTAATAGTATTCGAATTTCAAGGGACCCACACAAATTTCCTTCAAATCAAGGGTACTATAATTTGGGAAATTTTGAAATTTTTTAATTAAACTTATGTCATTATATCCACCAGTATTGAATGAGGGAAACAGAAATTATGCCCACCTTATGTCTAACTTGAGACAAAATGGTAGTAGAACATGTTCTAATCGAACCTAAATGCAAATCCAAGAGGTCATCCTTATCAGCATTAATCATTCGATTATGGTCAGCTGGAGTAAGTTGTTTCTTCTCTGAGCAGTTTTTTCCTGAGAATGTTCTCCCCAAAATTTTAAGTTTCAAAACATCATATCTTGGATTAAGTCACAAGTTAGACATGACATACATCTATTGAAGAAAGGTTCAGCATATCAATGGAAACGACTGATTCCTTTCTTAGTTTCAAATATCTAAATGAAATATATAACCACTGAAATAAATTATATGCAACCTCTAGCCAATCTATAGTAGGGATACAAATTATCATGGCTGACTGTGTTGCCACTGTTACAGATATATTACCAAGTGTGAAAGTCTACATTAGAAGGTGCATTATCCCCTGCCCATGAAGGCTAAGAGGGTTACCACTGTTACAGATATTACCAAGTGTGAAAGTCTACATTAGAAGGTGCATTATCCCCTGCCCATGAAGGCTAAGAGGATCATCTTAACAAACAAGACATGACAATGATTATAATTTCAGCTTCTAAAACCAAGGTTGAGAACATTAGATTTTTTAGAAAGTTTTGACTATTGAAAATTTGAAACAAACAAGGGCCCGTCAGGGAGCCTAAAAGACTTGTTGGTTGATAATAGTAAATCATAATCAACCCGTTTCTCATTTAGAGCAAGAGAACTAGAAGAACAGAACTGGCTATTGTAAATTCCACAATTAGAATTGGAAGCAATAATTTTCTCTTGCAGAAGAAAGGCCATCAATTTTAAGTCATCCTAAGCTTATGATGAAGAATGTATAGAATAGCACCAGCAATTGAAACTAAACAAGAAAACTAGAAGAACAGAACTGGCTATTGTAAATTCCACAATTAGAATTGGAAGCAATAATTTTCTCTTGCAGAAGAAAGACAATCAATTTTAAGTCATCCTAAGCTTATGATGAAGAATATATAGAATAGCACCAGCAATTGAAACTAAATGGAATTCTTTAGTCCAATACTATATTCTTAAAATCCTAGTTCTTTAAGCACTTGATTCTTGTACATATTGTTCTGCTACAAAGTTTGCATATTGAAGATTAAGAAACTCATCGATTTGATTGGCTACAATGTTCTTGTTGTCGACCAACTTGTTACAGTGCCACATACTGCATGCTTAGTCATTGTTTGTTGCATTAGTCATTATCTCTATGGCACCATTACCTGACAGTTCATCTCATTTCTTTTCCACTTCAAGCAATTCTGATGTTAATTAGATTGATGTACACACACTAATCCAAACATACGTTTGCTGATCCATTATTGGCTATTACATCCTATACTCGTCTCCTAGAGAAAGAAGGAGAAGCGCCGAAGCATAATGAGCCAAGGTTTATAAGCCTAGAAAGAGGTAATTTGGCTTCGACAAGACAATGCCTAATAATGGAGATGGGTGTACCCATCCACAAACTTACTCCTCTTCATTATGAAATTAGAGTGCTAACCAGATAGAGAGTAATATAGTATTTTCAAGCATGACAAGCATGCCAAGTTACTGTTATTATACTAGCATTATCCTTGCAGGAATAATCACCTTGTGCATTTTCTATACACAAATTGTTCAGTCAATGATTCTCATTTCCTACTCCACAAAGTCTTATATATAAAATCAATCACGAATTGCAGGAGGTGAGAGTATCTATCAACAACCAAATAAACTCAGTCAAACTCAAGTAGCCTTACTTTAGTTGATTTCCTAAATATCTCTAGTCAGTGTAGTTACTCATTAACAATTTCTACAGCTACTTGTAGTACCAATATGCTTGAACAATGAAAAAAACACAAACAGTAGCATTTGTTGAGTGTGAGCCGATGAAGCAAAAATTGGTATTACAAATTATTTTTCACAGAAACACAACTCATTCAATGAGGTTAAGTGTTTCATATCCTCCATGTTCACATGTACCTTTCTTACCAATTAGGCATCCTTCGAATTATTTATTGTTTCGCTATCACAAACAAGCACAACACTTGGTCAATATGACTCACTCCAAGTTTAGCAACACTGAGGTACTGTTTTATGATTAAATGACTATTAATAGTTCAACATTCGGATGAACATATATCAACTCTGAATGATAAATTTATGAAAAAGAATATCAACCAATAAGTTACATTTATCTCCTCTTTGCCTACCATTATATTTGAAGCTATGTCTCCTCCAAATATGATTAAAAGAATATACTTATGTACCCTTTTTACCATATCAATGGCATATAAGGCACCGACAGTCTTAAAGACTTATATCCAAAAGGTGTCACATTCCAACACTGCCATAATCAACGATGATTTTACATGTTAACTCTTACAAGGGCTTGTACCACACCAAAAGTTCAAAAGTAATCAAGCATTTTTTAACCTAAATCACACATCCATCAAAACTAAATATATTGACCCACGTATATAGACATGGGAACTGCTGCAAAACAAAGATGTAGAATTAAGAAAAATTATGTCTGGTACAAAATTTTATCAACAGATTCAAGAATGAATGGATACTGAGCTAAAAAGATGTGAGATAGAATGGTGAATGTAGAGTAGTTAGAACTAGAAGAGTTCCTTTTCTACATAAATGGCATGCAAGAAGGTGAAATTTGCAGGTGGTAGAATGGTGAGATTAAAAGGCACACAAGGAAAGTGAAATCAAGGAATTTGGAATATAAACAATATATGAAAACCATGAAAAAGCTGGTAAGACTAAATTTGCAATTCATGATGATTTACATGGTAGGTCAATCACAAAATGAGGTAATGTCTCCATGTAAGCTAGGATGAGAGAAAAACTGGAGGTGTAGATCAGATAGGCAACTAGAGTCAAGGAAAGTTAGGGAAAATGAGATGAAAAGATAGTGTAATTTGGTGCATTGCTCAATAAATGTTTTGTAATTTTTCATAGGGCACTTTTAGGATGTCAATACGGAGGCCTAGCCAAGGCAAGAGGTAAAAATTATAAGCGTGAGCTGGGCCGAGGCACAGGTAATTTTTCCAAATAAAAATGAGCCTCGAATCAAAAACTGTAGTTTAAGTAGAAATTCAAACACAAGCCTGCCCTGGAAAAAACTGAGCTATTAATTTCAAGCTCAATCAGACCTGGACCGAAGATGTGAAGATGGCTTGTTAAGTTGAGCTATTCAAATTTATGAATATTGAATAGTAAATTTCTGTCGAAACTTAATTCCAGGTTATGAGATTCCTCCATCATCTCTATTCTTCAGATTTTTGTGTTTTGTACACTGAAGCAAAAAGCCTCTTCCCACATATACAGATACGTCATTGTACCATTTTACTTGAAGACAAAAATCTTTTCTGCATCATTGATACTTATACAGAAACCTGTAAATTTAATTGTATCAAAGATTCCTAGAATTTACCCCAGATGAACGAACAACCACACGTATTATAGTTCACTGACTACTCACAATTTTCAATATAAACATTCAATAGTTGTTGTCCTCATTAGCTGTTTATTGTTTCTGCAACTGCTTGATGACAACCAAATGGTTTGATTTTGAATTTATTCTACCTTCTGTCTCCTCTGAAATTCTTGCTGATTTCCTAGCAAATTTTCCATTGTTCGCCATTCCATAATGTTTCCCTCCTGACCAAGCAACTCCTTGATCTGAAATTATGACTATTTTACAGTTTCTCTGAACAGTCTTTCACCTTCATGTCTCTTTATAGTATAAAACTTTCAACATTCAATTTTGTTCCTCCTAGATGATAACTTTCCTAATATGCAACATAATCATCTAGCCTTTTCCAACTTTTTGGGTCTGCTACTAACGTCCTAATATGCACGGTATGATTAATATATGCATTTGATATTGAACTGTCTTTATCAATTGAAAACGTGTTCTCATTATGTATGTAATACAGAAATAATGGGCTACTCAGGCAAAAAAAAAAACTTGACTGCAAATAATTCCAAGAGTTGCTACATAGTAGATGTCACAGCATTAAATATGACACATCCGACCGAAACAAGAAAGTTCCGGCTATGTGAAAATAATTTGCTTTGCTTCTCTAGTTGGCGGATGTAATTTGAAATGTTCATGAATTTAAATTTCAAATGTATTAAAACCAGAAACCAAGCATTATACTATCACTTTCAAGTTCAAAAGAGTCAAACTACAATAACTTACATGTTTCTTAGCAAGGAACGCAAACCACAAGTAGACTGCGAAAGGAAGGCACTACATGACCGCCGCTTCTTTCCCAAAGAGTTGCCACCAATGAACAACACCACAAATTGTGAAGTATAAACTGCACAGTTGCCAAAGAACCATGACTGAAAATATACAAGCAATCACAAAGCAACTGATGATTATTATATAGCTAAAACAAATTAGATGTAAGTGAATGATTAAGCAAGAAATAACCAGTTGCACAATATGAAGGTAGTAATCATGGCACAAAATGCTTGTCTTCAATTATGTTGACAAGTGTAAAACCAAAGAACACTTTACATCCCTCTTGTTTTAAGTATATATTAATGGAGCCTCAGACACTTGGATATCCAAGTTGTAGTTCTAAGTAGCTTATGTAAACTTCCATTGAAATACTCTTTCAATCCTTGATATGCTAGTGGAATTAAGTGATCGTTTTTTGACTTTGCCAAGATTGCAATGTAGGGCAAGGCAATGCTGGGTAGAGTCCAGTGGAGATCTACCAAACTTGATCCCAATCTGAGCATAGTAAATTGAACTTGAACATGATAGCTTCCAAAACCAAAACTAGGAGTTACATAAAATGCATATTTATGTAAAAATGATGGGTGCATTTCTGTAAACAAAAGGATTAAAACCTCTATATCGTCATCTTTTTAGCATTTATCTGACAAATTTTATTAATATAATTATAAAGAATGCAGACCAATAAACAATTGACATGCACATATCTACAAAACATGTAGCATATGAAATGTATGCTTATCATTGTTGGCAGGTTAGCTTGGTTTTGAGTCAAGTCAAGCTACCCAAGGTTAAACTTAAGAAGGTTTCGAGTAGAACAGACCAACCTAAATACAAAATTTTGCCTGTTTGCATTCTTATATCCTTCACATAATGCCCTAATTCCCTATTCAGTTCACATGGCAACTGAACATTCTTTCTTCAAAAAAGCAGGAGATCTTCAACTACCTGATGGTAGCATTTTCAGACAAATTGCACTTTTCTTAACTAGGATACTCGATATGACTAAATAAATGACAAAATTGTCACTGCTAATTGATGATAAAGCCTCATAACATATAAGATAGGATGTGATTGCATTGAGTCTTAATGATAAATAGCAAAGGCTTTGAAATACATATCAACTAGCATTTGGCATGTGCATGAACAACAGAAATTAGAATATATGATAAATATTGTAATCTATCAAATACTAAATATTTATATACTCTTCTCATCTATACTTGTTCATAAAAGAGAATATGTTTATAAAATCAAATTCCATAAAATTATGCTGATTCTGATTTTCATTACACTTTTCTATTCACAGAAAAAAGGAAGAACATTCCATGAAGACCTTGCTCCAATTTTTTTTCATGGGTCCTTTTCACTGAATTTCTTTCTTATTAAAGTAAAAGAAAGTATAGGTGAATAATAAATATGGAAGAAGGATGGATCAACATAAAATTTAAGGGATTGTCTAATTGGAATTACAGTTTCATCATGATTGAGATTCCCATATTAAAAATAATTAAAAGTAAATTCATATATTAAAAAACTATTATATTATCTTATTTAATGCTGGATATGGACTGTACAGTGAGTTTGGGAAAGAAGAAGAAAAAATACATGGCAAGTGCCTGGGAAAGGGCAAAGAACCATGGCTGAAACTCTATCTTGCTAGTTGAAAAAAGTGTCAGGAGTTTAGGTCAAACTCCCACTTCATTTTTCATATACAGGAGAGAATTTTATTATTTTGTTGGAAAGCATTTTTTTAATGGAAAGTGGTGGGCCATGCCATTGAAAGAGAGACATGCACTCCCAAAAAGAGTAAAATATTGGAATCAAACTCAGGGTGGAGTCGAACCCCCAGAGTTCGCATTATAATTATAGATGCAAGCACAAGCACAAAATTAAGAGATATCTTGTTTCATTTTGAAATGCCTTCACAACACCCACAAGATTGCTGCCCTAGTTAATCATTCAATGATATGCATATTACAATTCATATAGAATAACCAAGCCTGCTGTTATTTCCATTTAGCTCCAACTTTCCACCAATACTGCAGGTTACCTGCAAAGCATGGAGCCATTCTAGCTGCCAGCCTTTTCTAATCATCCTAGCCAAATCTGTTCGACAAATATGAGCAAAAATTTAAAGACTACATTGGTGGATAACATAGGAAAAATCATATATCATGAACAATGAGAGCATCCAATCCATATTAAACCAAAAAGCTGACCTAACAAGATAAGCAAGCACATGCTTTCTGTATATCTAAGACAATTTGACGGACAAGATCATGGCACCAAGTAAGAAGTCGAGCATTGTAGGTGCTAATCATACAATGGACATCATAAAAATGACTAAAAAACCATCCAAGTTTTTCTCATTCTGATAAGATAAATGCAAAGTACATAAATGATTGCAGAAAAGGATTTTTTTTTTTCACACATCAAACTGCTGCAATAGTTTGATCAGACCTCGCTGTTAAGAAATATTGAATATAAATAAGCATAATCAACTTTAAAGATAAACAACTGATTTCAGAAATCATAGTTAAATTAACAAACATCTGTCCAGAAAACTGTTAAAGGAAGTTCCCCAAGACATAAGTGAATACCATAAAAAATGTTGCACATGTTCCTTCTGAGCATGTAGTAAAGATTCTGAAATGAGTCTTCCCAGTCCTGCTGCCTTTTCACTAAGAAGTCCATTTCTACATACACAAATCAGTACAAATTTTAGGTATTATTCCAAAGATCAAATATTTGAGAATGACTTAGAAAATAAGGTGGGCCACCCCCTAGAGGAGCGCACCACATTCCCTCTCCCCGGTTCCACGTAGAGAGTGCTTCAACATTACCCAGTAAGATTAAGAAACTAAACTAATCATGTTCCAGTGATTAACTAACAAACCTCCCTTTACAGCCGATGAGGCCATTGCAGATATGACAGAAGGAGGCAGAGAAGACTGAGGATATGCCCATGAATGCAAAGCCTTTGAATACAAGATCTCAGCAGTGGCACTGTGCCCGGATGTGCAGCCAGTTTTTTCATCTTTATTGCAAGAAACTGAGTAAACTGTCTTATATCAATGGTAGCAGGACTTGCACCTATCCTATGACACCTAATGATAAAACAGCAATTAAAACATTACGACCTTCTGGATTTATCCAGGGAAACGAAAGTCTATTGTAACAAGAAAAATAAATGATGCAACATCCTTAAATTATAATAATAATTCAAAGGTGCAGCAAGTAAAAAATTTCACAAGGACATCAGGAGTCTCCCAAAGAAAAGAACAAAATCAGTCTTGATGGAAAGAATTTATATATAAGAAGCCTTTGCACAGGCATAAACACATGAATAATGATTCTCCTGTCTAAAACATAGCTCTCTTTGTGATTCAAACACAACTGCAGGGCGTAAGGGAACAAAAATAGGGGAGAATCCGGAAAGTTGAATTCAAATTAAGTTATACCTACCAGGCTTTAAGAAGGTGGAGTGGATATAAACTGAAAGCTTATTTTATATTTTATTGGTGCTTGTATAATTGCAAATAAAGGTATGTACTTATCATCTGTTTATACGACATATAGACATCATAGAGTATCTCTTTCAATTGTCCAAAACATCCTCTAAAGCAGATTGTATCCCAAAAAAAAAAGGGCAGATTGTATCATGCCATCCCCGTAGGGTACCAAATTTAGAACCAATAAGATTTTAACTTCAACAAACTATCATTGCAGATATATAAATATTTTTAAAAAAGAGAGAGAGAAAATGATAACTGTGATATCATAAATAATTACACATTAATTCCAAACTGGAAAAAGATGTAGGATGAAACATATTCTGTAATGTGTTATTAGAAAAGTACACAAGCAATCTCAAGGACCAGCAATATAATGTTTAGTGATATCAACTACCATTGTTCTGATAACCACTTGTTTACTTATTATAATCTATTCATTGATACTCTTGTTACTTGTTAGTATCCTCTTAGGTAGAAAAAGGGAAAACATTTTCTTACTTTATACTCCACTAAAACTACACATCATTATATCAGCTTATTTGGATTGCATTAAGGGCACACCTACAAACTTTGTTGTCTTTGGTGCCACAAGAAACATCCATTTGCTGAATAAATTTCTAATCCATTTGTGTTGAGGCTGCCATACAAGCAGCAATCTATTCCTATGCAACTTCATTTTCCCTTTTGAAGGATTAAAGATTCCTAAACTTCCTATTTACAATCCATTTGCAACGTTAAAGGTGCATAAAGAGGAGAGTACTCGATGAAATCAAATGAACTCAAATGAAATCAGATGAAAGCAAATGAAAGCAAGTGAACTCAAATGAAATCAGAAAAGCACTAAAAAGTGAGTTCTCCTAAGTCAAGAAGTTAAACCATATACTGATGGACAAACATATGCAAGACAAAATTATTCCATGATTTGGATTATCTGCATAAAGCTCCTTGTTAATCTAGGAAGACATCTATGCTACTTCCAAGCCGAAAAGGCAAAAAGAGCTCGCATGAAGATGTGAGGCAAAAGCATTTGTGAGGTAGCATACTCCCAATCCACTTGAAAAAACATAGCATAGCCAGTTAGCTATAATGTATGGCATCAACACTCACATGGAAAAGAAACAAACTATTGGCACTAGCAATTTGTTATACTTTATACATAAGGACAGGATCAATATCAGCTACTAAACTTATGCTTAAATTATTGTTAATATTCCAATCAATGATGGAACATTAGAGCCTCATAATTCAATATTGAAATTCAGTTTAAAGTATAGCACCAAGAATCACATGCATGGAAAAATGCAACAAACTATTTGCACAATATCCAGCACTGTCACAATTTTGTTTGTAGAAACAGGGAAAAGATCAAGTTGTCAGATACTCCAAGTAACATTGAAAATACGCTTTGTAGATCAATGATATAAGTACTTAGGCTTAATCACACCATAATGATATTCAACATATGAAGCTAGTAGAACAAATAGCTGTCAACATATAGGATAAAATCTATACTAAATATGGCCCAATAATGACACCTATCATTATATTAAACTTATATTAATACTATTGTTGAAATAGTATAGATATTGTTAGTTGTTCGGAGTCTAGATCAATCTTTGTACTTATACGATTCAAACTAATGTTCACTATCTTAGTACCGGACTCCATACAAGTACCATGTTGGTACACTGTCCACACACCTAGTACAAGGGTCGGTTCAGCATACCGAACTCGGCAACCCCGCCCCCCCCCCCCCAACCCGTATGGTGAACGCTGATTTTGATATTATTTTGAAACTAGTTGGATATAAAATGCTATTTTGCACCTTTTCATGCTTAGCAAGTCCATTTTGCCATTTATATAAGAGGGCTCCATGAATATTGTAAAATAGTGCTAATAATAGATGGATTCTGGCAGGCCTATAGCAGGTTCAAGGCACTCACTTAAAACTTCTTATTTCTGCTGTATGTCATCGAGCTTTGTGCCTACCCTCCCTGCAGAAAGCAGATGAATTAACTAAACAATGACACTGTAACCTAGGCAGCTTCCACACAAACGAGGTTGCATGCAATAATGCCCAACCAAATGGCCAAACTGCAATAGATACCACCTCAACTGAGATATGTACCATGGTTTATTCCATGCCATACCATCTTGTATCTGCAAACAATGAGAGATAGGGGGGCACAGCGTGGTGCACAATGTAGCAATACATGACCTACAGAACCCAATACCAGAACATTTCAAACCTTATTGCATGCCATTTGCTTGGAATCTCACACTCTTACATTATAGCTGACATTTTATCCCAAGCTGATTATAATACATAATCCAAACCACATACAAACCTATGAAACCACAGAAATGGCAACAAAATCTTCTCACCTTGAGAAGGTGTTTACAAACATTCTAAATGCAGAAAACAACGAAGGAGACAGCATACATAGAAACTAGAAGACTGTAAACTATGAGTATTCTATTCGGGATAACTAAAGTCAATTCCATCGATTCAATTTATTGGGAAAAAAGAATAACTCAATTCTGTCAAGACAAATAAAAGTGAAAAGTCTTGAGTTATGATCATCAGCTATAACATGACTACAAGTCCACAAACTACAAATTCTAATAGAGTTCAACTTTCTGCCCTTACAAGAAAAGCTAAGTATAGGTTAGGATGGTTGTATGAAGTGCCAAGTATTGCCACACTCACCATTTGACTGAGGTTGATGAAACAAAACGCAAGGTAGTTTTCAAGGTCAAATCAAGAGGAACCTTATGTCCAGGCATGTGAATTTCAGAACAGAAAGTGTTTGAAGAAATTGATGGATGGTCACCAAATTTGCCAGAAGAATCAGCCAACAAACCAGATGTAGCAGGCACATCACGAGCAACAAACCCTTTAAGCACTTTTTCCTAATCAAAAGCAATAAAGCGATTAAATATGCAGTATTGAATTATGAATTACTTTAATTGAGAAAATTTAAATACTATCTATATGTAAAGGCTACCATATCAATTTTGCCACAATCAGCTAGCTTCTCATTTCCAAGATGAAGATCAACAACATTGCAGAGTGCATTGTGGCTACATTTCTCAATCTTGCGGAAACCTTGATCACTGACATCCTTGGTAGACTGGTCAGAACACTCGGAGTTTTTAAGAGCAGCAGCATTTCCACTAAATTAGAACATGAAAATCACATAATAAATAAGTTAGCAGAATAACAAAGCACTATGCCACATATTTGTCAACGAACAGCATCTAAGTCAAGTGTAAATCAAAGGAATACCATGAAACTGAGGACATGCATTTAGCTGGAAAGATACAGGTAGCTGAATGATTAACAAGGTCATTAGACATTTCATTGGTAATTGAAGGATCCTGCTTTAGATAGAGGAAAAAACTGCACTTTATCAGAATATAAATGAAAATGAAATAGTTTAAGCATGAACTCCAGAAGCGCCGTATGTATGTCGCATAAAGATGTTAAACATGAGAATAACTGTAGCCATAAATATAAAGGCCTTGACCCCAGTACTTGGGGTTGGCTCAGCTAGAGGTGTTAAGTTAAATGTCAATGATAAATAAATTCTAACAGAAACCTTTCCAACCTTAGCTTTTCCATAAAGTACTCTGCATCTCTCACTGGACTTCCTGACAGGATACACATCATCAACACGGGTGTCAATGTATTTTGGAATCTTCGATGATTCAGGTTTCTTAATCCCGTTGTTCATTCCACTGCTGACCCTGACAAGAATCAGTACAGTAAGTAAAACTTAGTAATTGAAAAAGCAATATTCAAATCATAAGCCTACCTGTCAGAAGCCAGCAATGGAGGCAATAGCCCACCAGCTGGCATCCCACCCTCCTTCGCTTCAACTGTTCCCCCTGTCATATATGCATGCATATTCCAATAGTAGTCAGCACTTATTCAAATGTTAACTAGATATTTAATTAATTTGCATTTTTGAATGTTAATGCTTATAATCTGCATGCATGCATATATCCACAAAAGCATACAAACATACACGAACATGTATGAATTTATATATATACATATATATATATATGTGTGTGTGTGTGTGTGTGTATATATATATATATATATATATATATGTATGTATATGTATGAATGTATGTATGTATGTGTGTGTGTGTCTATATACACACACACACATACATACATATACATATACATACATACACACACACAC
>KE506972.1:81351-92271 GCA_000441515.1 Elaeis oleifera
TCGTGGGCATCACTGTGACCTGTCAGGGAGTCTGAGCCTGTTGGCTGAAGCTCGGTGGGGGTGTCTGGAGGAGCGGAATAACTCTCTATCTGAGAGGAGCTCGGATGTCTGAGAGGAGCTCGGATGTTTCCGAGGTTGCTGACGAAATCACTGTCGACAGGTGCCTTAGGTGTTGGCGCGGTAGGTTGATATCATTTTGTCATAGAAGCTCGGGTGGAGACTTCCGGTTGGCGAAGTCCGGCTGGGTTGGCCTGACGCAGAATTATTGGAAAGCTGTTTGTCAGGGAGGTCCGATTCCATGAGGAGTTCGGCTGGTGGTCGACTGCTTGGTTGAATTTAGAAGGTGTCGCAGGAGCCTGTCCATAGGTGGGACCAGTGGAACATTGTTGGA
Organism: Elaeis oleifera; assembly: GCA_000441515.1. Classification (NCBI taxonomy): domain Eukaryota; kingdom Viridiplantae; phylum Streptophyta; class Magnoliopsida; order Arecales; family Arecaceae; genus Elaeis; species Elaeis oleifera. The sequence goes on from KE506972.1 coordinate 81,743, forward strand.
GCCCGTCCGTTGTAGAAGCTTGCTTGAAATCTATCAGCTGCAGGAGTTCGGTCGAAGTCTGACTTTTGTAGAAGTTCGGACGGGACACTTATTGATGAAGCCCGATCGGGGTCCGCCTGCAATAGGAGTCCTAGGAAGGATTCATTAACAATAGAAGTGCGGATGGAGGCTTACAGTAGAAATCCGGCGTAGGCCATCCATAGTAGAAATTCGAAGTAGATCACTTGTAGTTAAAGCTCGGAGTAGACCGCCTGTGGTAGAAGTTCGGAGTGGCCCGCTCTTTACGGGAGCTCGGAGTTGACCGCTCTTGGTGGGAGCTCAGAGCATTTAGGCCTTGTCGAAATCCAGACGATATCTATCTGCAATAGAAATTCAGAAAAAGAGTCCGGCTCCCGTAGGAGTCCGGATGGGATGAACCGACTCCCGTAGCAGTCCGGGTGAAGTGTATCTGAAATGGAAATTTGGGGTAGAGGTCCGGCTCCCGTAGGAGTCCGACGGAAGTTTACCTGCGATCGGAGTTCAGCTCCCGTAGGAGTTCAGGTGAAGTCTGTCTGCAGTAGAGGTTCGGGAAGTAGACCGTCTCTCGTAGGAGCTCAGGGTAGACCGTTCGTAGTAGAGATTTCAAGCAGACCATCTTCAGTAGAGGTTCAGCGTAGTTCGTCTGGCTCCCGTAGGAGCTCAAGTCTTTCCGCAATAGAGATGTGAGGCCGTGGTCCGGCCCCGCAGGAGTCCGGTGGAGGTCAACCTGCAATAGGAGTTCGGAGAAGTGGTCTGACTCCCGTGGGAGTCAGGACGGAGTCCGGGAGGTGGTCGATTGCCGTAGAGATTTGGTGTTGTGGAAGTCCGGCGACTGTCGAAGTTCTGGAAGAAGTTCGGATTGGAGTCGATCGCGGCTAAACAGGATCTGAAAGAGGTCCGGAGGATGGTCGATCACTGTAGAAGGTCGGTCGGTCGATTACTGTAGAAGGTCGGCCGGTCGATTACTGTAGAAGGTCGGCCGGTGGTAGAGTCCATAGAGCACTTGGGGCAGTCTGATAGACGATCGAAAAACCCCATCTTGGAGAGGCCCGGAGGGTGTGGCAGGAGTTCGCCCATCGGAGGGATTCGGTCGACACTTTAGAGGACACCGTAGAAGCTCATCTGTCAACGAGGCTTGGAAACATTGTGGAAGCTCGGCCGCCGAAGAAGTCCAGAAATGTGCCGCCCCGGGCCGGAAGCCGGAAGGCTCCCGGGGAAGCCAATACCGTCACGAACTTCGGCTGGGGATATTTTATACCCAACATTCATCTTTCATCTTGTGTCTTGAACATCCGCTATCAAGATCTCATTTTTTTGTTGATCCAAGGGATGCCAAGCACACTTCATCCTCAAGAGTCATGAGGTAAGATTGGCTTTCTCTTCTTTTGATTCTTCTTCTTCGAAAATTGAATCTTCATCATTGCTCCATGTAGCCATCATTATCTTCTTTCTAAACTTCTTTGAATTTTGTTGAGTAGAGGGTAGTCGGCTCTAAAATAATCGAATCTTTTGCATTCATAACAAATGATCAGTTACTCCTTCTCTTTATCTTTTTCTTTTCTTTGCTTCCTTCCGCTCTAATGTATCCTTTCTTCTCATAGATGAATCTCTTCTTTCTCATAAATCTTCTAAATCTCCTTGTGATCATAGTCATTTTATCATCATCTTTGGACTCATCTGATGAATCACTTTCCAACTTTTCTGTGCCTGATGATTTCAGTGCAATTGTCTTTCTTTTTTTATTTCTTCCTCAATATTTGGTTTATGCTCAACTCATGAGTCATGAGTGAGCCAATGAGTTCTTCCATGGCTAACTTATTAAGATCTTTGGTATCTTGAATCTGTAGAGTTTTTGTGGTGTCCCCATAGCCTTGGAGATGACCACAGATGGAGTTGATGAGATAGACTCCAAGTATGCTAGGACAAAAGTGGTCCTAGGGTGGAGGTGGAGCACAGCTTCCATGAGCTCGAGGTTCGAGTTGGTGAGGACTTCAAGGAGCATGATCAGGGCTCTAGATACCTAAGATGCAAGGTGAAGCATGGAACCAAGCAAAGGACTTCAGCCAGTAGCGGTGTCGACTTGGATCCTGAAGGAGTCAGCTTGGATCAGCTCGAGCTGGCTCAAAATCCTGAGAGAGCTGGCTCGAACTCCAAACATAGGCAGCATTTCATGGCATGCTGGTGGCACGACAGTCGAACCAACTCGAGCTCTGATCGAGCTAGCTCGAGTCATGAAAATAGATGTGCAGGATTTTTGTTAGGTCTGGGATTGAATTTTTATCCTAAGGTCTTAAGGCCTGATTTGATAGGTTTTAAGAGGACTAACTCAAGGGGTGAGTGCGTGATCGGACCATGGGTGTACATGGATTTGGGCGAGTGCATTTGGATTAGTCCAGAAAGTTTTTCAGGTTTAGATTTTGACCCATTGTATAGGCTATATATATATATAACCTATAACATTATGGAATGAATCAAATTTTTTCTTTGAAACCATCATTTTCCTTTCTTTTCGGTTGCACACCTTCATAGGAGAGGAGCAAACCCTAACCACCACCTCCAAAGATTGGAAAGAAGGGAGGCATTCTCTTCTCAAGCAAAACCTTGGTGCTGCCTCTTTTGTGTAAAGTTTACTGGTGTTCTTGAGTTTTCACGACCTGAGAAAAGTGCACAACAATTGGTATCAAAGCCAGGTTAAGCATGGAGAAGGAAGGAGATGCCATGATCTGAAATTTTTTATCAAAGGTAGTCTTTCTCAATCTGATCTGCATTGTTTGTGGTTGTGGTGTTAAGACATCATGAGAAGTGGATTGAAGAACAATTTTGAGAAGTTTGATGAAAAGAAAACTTCTCGATATGGAGGACAAGGGTAGAAGATCTATTAGTTTAGTAGAAACTAGATCTGACTTTGGAGGAAAAGCTAGAGGGATGACAGATCGGGTTTGAAGTTCTTTGGAGAAGAGGGCCTGTTGTTGATCAAGTGGTGTTGGACGAACTCGGTGCAATATGGCATGCTGGAAGAGAAGACACCCAAGAATTTGTGGTCAAGGTTGCACTCTCTGTACATAGAAAGAAACATGTGCAACAAGCTTATGCTGAAGAAACAACTCTACAGCCTTCGGATAGAAGATGGAGATGTGTTGGGACATATTCAGCGGTTCAATCAGTTGAGTATGGATCTACTCAATTTGGATGTGGCTATGGATGAGGAGGACAAGTCTCTGATGTTGCTGTGCTCGCTATTCGGGAGTTTCAATCCATTGGTGATGACTCTGTTGTGCGGGAAGAAGATACTAGTCTATGAGGAGATAGTGTCGGTTCTTTAGACAAACAAGCAGATAGAGTGGATGGTGAGGGATAATACGGAGCTTCCCAGGATGCCATGGTGGCTGGTGAAAGGTCTTGGAGAGAGAAGGATAGATGCAAGGCAGCAGAGAGGCAGAATTTTCTAAGGAGTATCAAGGAGGTTAGGTGCTATATGTGCAGACAGCTAGGGTACATGAGGAGAGATTGTCCTCATAGGAAAAAGGAATGGAGAAGATTCTAGACTGGAGTCATTTAGTACAATGGTTGAGAGTGATGTATCAAATGACCTTATGATGTTATCGACTAGACACAGAGAGGAGGCAGATTGGTAGATAATGGACTCTACTAGCTCTTATCACTGTACACCTCATTGGGCATGGTTTGCTTCTTATATACAGGTGGGTGAAGGGTAGTAAGTGATACTAGGAGATGGGAGTTATTGTGGTGTAGTAGGAGTGGGTTCCATCAAACTAAGGATGTATGATGGGAAAGTGCGGACCTTGATAGATGTGCATCATGTCCTGAAACTCAGAAGGAGTGTAGTATCACTTGGATATTTGGAGAAGAGCTTCATTTTTAGAAGCAATTCTGTGGTGTTGAATGTCTCCAAGGATAGTAGGATTGTAATGAGAGAGAGGAGGTTGAGGAGTCATTTATACTAGATAAAGGGATCTATTGTGTCCAGGGAGGCCGAGGTGATTGCTTCAGCCATGGAGGATCAACCGGAGGTCTAGTCGATGTAGATTGGATAATTGATGGTGTGTTTATCAGAGCTGCCTATGGTGGGGTCGTCAGATCATAGAGAGATGGAGCACCGAGGACAGGTGTGTCCACATATGGAGGAGGAGGAGCACCGAAGAGAGACTCCTTCACGGGTGATGTTGAAGACTATGGCTATGGCACGGGCTCTAGACGAGGAGGTATAGAGAGAGGTGGAGTCTTCCAGGCACTCGAGCAGTGGTAAGCGGGCACTAGGAGAGGGCCTAGAGGCGTATGCATCGAGGATGGATGCTACAGTAATGACAAGATGTGAAAAAACCTGGAGACCTATGAGAAGATTTCCACCAGCACGAACCATAGGTGGGTCGGAGGTAGGGGAGTGGAGTTGCGGTCACTCCAGAATTTTTGATGCTGTAGTGGAGCATGTCACAGGAGCAGCGACAATTAGAGCCACTGGGCCAGTGGTGACTAGAGCCACTAGAGCAACGACGAAGAGAGTCATTGGGGCTATAGTGGTTGGGAGTCATAGGTGGAGTAGTTGATGGCGCAACAGGTGGAGTCACGAAGGCAGTAGCGGGAGTAGCTGCTGGATCAATGATGGGCATAGCTGCTGATGACAAGACCTACAGGAGAGGTGCTGGACACAGGATGAGAGCTTTAGCCATAAGAGAGATGGTGGTAGTCTCTCGGACAACTCCAAGGCTGAGATACTGCGGTGGCAAGGAGGTCTGTACAGTTGGCTTTACTTCTCATTGGCTAGATCGTGCAGAGAATCAAAGCTCAGTGAAAAGTGGAGGTTGTCAAGGCTTTGGGAGCACCAAGGTGGATAGGAAGTCTATGGTGCCCCATAGCCTGGAGGTGACCACAGGTGGAGTCGGTGCAATAGTGAAAGAAGAGTGCCCTACAAGCCAATCGTATGTATGTTGCGATGAGACTTTTCTTTATAATTTTTTAACTCATGTAATGATATTTATTATTTGATAATAAAATGAGGTATTGATTCATCATTTTAGCTACATCTTATTATATCTAAGATTATGATGAACCCCAAAATTAGGGCAATAATTTTAGGAGACATGATTGGGTCATGCTAGTAAAACTTAAAATTCTAAAACTCTAATCTTAAATATTTCTGATCATAAAAAAATTGAGTCGGAGATTAGTGTTCCAAAAAGACTGACATATCTAATATATGCTCGACAAAGAGGGTGGCTGACCTCACTAGCCACTTATGTAGGGATACTAATACAAAGATATGGGTGCTCATTTGGATATAAGTCTATTGAATCGACTCACCAACAGGGAACATCTTGTTGGATATAAAATAACCCCAGCCGAAGTTTGTAAGAGGCCGGCCTTCCCAGGACTCTTCTGGCTTCTGACCTTGTGCGGTGTCTTTCTGAACTCCCTCGACTGTCCGAGCTTTCACAGTACCATCCGGACTCCTTCAGCAGCCGACCTTTCATAGCGTCCTCCAGATTCCTCCGACGGACAAACTCCTACCGTACCCTCCGGACTTCTTCAATAATGAGCTCCTTCGGTTGTCTATCGGACCGCTCCAAATGCTCTCTGGGCTTCACTATCAGCCGATTTTCTACAGTGATCGAGTATTCTCCGAATCTCTTCCAGACTCCCTCCTGTCACGATCAAATTTACTCCGAGCTTCTTTCGGACTTCGTCAATGTCCGGACTTCTCCAGCAGCAGGGCTTCTACAGTAACCAGACTCCATCCAAGTTTCTACAGTGGTCGATCGTCTTTCGAATTTCATCCGAGCTTCTACTACAAGCGAACTTCATCGAGTCTCTACTGTAAATGGGCTTCGTCCGAGCTTCTACAATAAACGATTTCCATCCGAACTTCCATGGCAACCGATTTCCATCCGAGCTTCTACAGTAAGCGGCCTCCTATCAGAATCGGACTCCATCCGAACTTCTACAGCGGATGGATTCCAGACGAACTTCTGCAATGGATGGGCTCCAGCAGCTGGATTTCTATAGTGATCGACTGTCTCCGGTGTCTTTCGCACCTCTCCAACCATCAACCTTCAGCAGCACCAATTGGACTTCAACAGTGTCAACCAAACCCTCCGATGGATAAATTTCCTCCGAACCCCTTCAGCAGTCGACCTTCCACAGTATCCTCCAGATTCCTCCAGCAGACGTACTTCTGCAATACTTTCTGAATTTCGCTATCGATCGACCTTCTGCCAGATTCCTCATGCAACCGGACCTCCCCAGCGGACAGTCTTCAGACAAGCTTCTATATCGGACTCCAGCCGGACTTCTCCCACAGAGAGTTTCCATCCGGACTTCTACAGCAGATGACTTTCGTCTACGGCATCAACGCCTAAGGCACAGTTAACCCGTCAGCAACTTCGAAAACATTCGAGCTTCTCTTAGATTGCTAAGATGGAAAACTATTCTGCTCCACCAGACGTCCCAACCAAGCCTCGATCATCCGATCTGAACTCCTCTGCAAGTCGCGACAACGGACACCACTCCACTCTCTATAACAAACTCCACATGGCCCACCATTCTTCAGTAAGTCGCGACAACGGACACCACTGCTCTCCGTAACAAACTCTACGTGGCCCTGAACGGCCCACTACCAGGTGGTTACGAACATCACTGTCAATCGGTTACGCTCTCCCACCTATAAAAGAGACCCCCCAGATACGTACTCCCCTAGGCTCTAAGCACTATCTCCAAATTCTGCTAAAATCTCATTCGAGTGCTCCATTTCTGTTGTAGCAGAGTACTGACTTGAGTGTCGGAGGGTCTTGTCGGAGCACCCCCAACTCTGGTTTAGACTTTCCTTGCAGGTCCCGACGGCGGCCGTGATCCCCTCGACTCCAGTTTTTCCGGCATCGGCGGAATTCTGCACCAACAAAATTGGCGCTAGAGGAAAGGGTTGAACCTTCGCAGGACCCTTGTTCTTAAAGGAGTACTCAATGGGACTATCTTCGATTGTCTTCTTCAACATCTTCTTCTTGTTCTCCGACCAGATCCTAACCTGATGCCTCTCCGAAAGGCATCCACCAGGCGATCTACGACCTCATGGCTAGATCTCAGTAAGATCCGCCAGCTCCAGCCTCATCTCCAATTTTCTAGGCTCCTCCTCCTCCAGCAACAGCAGTCGGCATGGATCAGTTCAACCTGCTGGTTCAGCAGATCAGGGGCCTCACCGAAGCGGTGCAAGCCATGCAGCAGCAGCAGCTGCTGCTGCAGGCATCTGTGCGGCTGGAAAGAGCATTGTCGGAGTTCTAGAATCCGACGATCGGCGGCCCACTTGGGCCAGTCGCCCTGTATCCCCAGAAAAGGGGAAGCAGAAGGCAGAGAGCCCTCTATCTGATCACGATTCCACCCCCGGAGAGTCCCTACCTCCGTTCTGCCAGAAGACCCACGAGATTCGTGATCGAGAGGATCTCCTGGATCAGAGATTCCAAGAGATGAACCGAGGGATCGATGAGCTCCGCCATGCTCCCCCTACTTATGGTGAGGATATTTATACTGACCCACCTTTTTCTAAAGGATTATGCAGGAACTGATCCTGCCGAACTTTAAGCTCCCCAATTTGAAAGCTACGACGGGACCTCGGATCCAGTTGACCACTTGGAGGCCTTCCGGACAATGATGCTGCTCCATGGCGTGCCAGATGCCATCTTGTGCCGAGTTTTCCCATCTACCCTGAAGGAAGTAGTAAAAAATTGGTACTCGACACTGAAGTCGGGTACTATCTTCTCCTTTGAACAAATGAGTCATCAGTTTGTGGCTCATTTCGTCAGTAGCCGACGTCCTCAGAGAGGTTCGGAATCCCTCATCAACATCAAGCAAAAGGAGGGAGAATCCATCCGAACTTATGTCAACCGTTTCTACGCCACCGCATTGGAGGTCCGGAACTTGGACCAATCAGTTGCAATGGCCGCCCTGAAGAGCGGTCTTCAAAAGAACGACCTTCTATTTTTTCTGGAAAAGAAGTATCCCAAAGACTTCGCTGATTTGCTGGCTCGAGTCGAAGGATATGCCCGAGCAGAGAAAGCCTTCAAGCTGAAGGAAGAAAAGGCCACAAAGGAGCGGCAGGCAGGTGACCCCAGCAAGCCCGCAGTTGAAAAAGGGTCGAGTGAAGCTCGACCATGTTCTCGAACTCCCCCGGACACAAGCATGTCTGAACTCCTCCCCGAGCTCGTAGGCAGAGAAGCCCAGATCGCAGAGTTCGGCGGAGCTCTCCCTCAAGAAGATTCCACAACTACGCCCCTCTCAATACTCCAAAAACTCAAGTGCTGATGGAGATCAGGGAGCAGCTGCCAAGGTCGGAAAAGATGCACACACACCCCGGGAAGTGCAACCCTAACAGGTTCTGCCTCTATCATCGTGACCATGGTCACGATACGGTGGAGTGTATTCAGCTCTGAGATGAGATTGAGGAGCTCATCAGATGAGGTCGGCTCAACAGATTCATCCGACGTCGGTCAGAAGGCAGGAGAGATCGGTCGAGGATCCTACCACAACCAGAGCCGCCAAGGAGGGAGGAACAGCCTGAAGATCGATCTTCGATCGGGATCATCAACACCATCTCTAGAGGACGTCCACGGGGAGCAGCCAGTGGATCGGCCGGACTACCCAAGCGGTAGAGGACTGAAGAATCTATAACCTTTACTGAAGAAGATGCCCAGGAATTTAATTCTCCCATAATGATGCGATTGTAGTCTCTTTAAATATTACTGACTATGATATACGCCGCATTCTTGTTGATAATGGAAGCTCGGCCGATATCTTATTTTACGATGCATTCTCAAAAATATCCATTCCAGATGATCGATTAGGGTCGATAAACTCTCCATTGGTAGGATTCACTGGCGATGCTGTGCCCGTGGAAGAAGTAATAACCTTGATCGTAGTTGCAGGTCGGTACCCGAAACAATCTAGAGCACAAGTGGATTTTCTAGTAGTAAGGGCACCGTCTGCCTACAACGCAATACTCGGCCGACCTGGCCTCAACGCCCTCCGAGTTGTGGTATCGACCTACCATTTGAAATTAAAATTTTCTACAGGCCAAGGGGTCGGAGAGGTCAGAGGAGATCAAGTCCTAGCAAGGCACTGCTATAACATAGCTCACAAAGGAATGGTCAGTCTAACCTCTGTCTGGTTGATAGATTGGACACCCATGATGACCTTGCTGAAGAACAGGGCGAGCCAATTGAAGATCTTGTCTCGGTTCCTTTGAATGATGAAATGAAGAGCATATGGTGAAGATCGGCTCCAACCTGAGAGAAGAAGTACGGACATAGCTCATCAATTTTTACAAAGAATATGGATGTTTTTGCTTGGGTTCTGGCAGACATGCCAGGGATTGACGCAGAAGTCATGGAACACCGTCTAGCTGTTGATCCCAAACATCGGTCGATGAAGAAAAAAATTCGAGGTCATGCATCGAAAAGGCAGAAGGCAATAGCTGAGGAGGTTGATAAACTCCTAAAAGCTGGATTCATCAGAGAAGTCAACTATCCGAACTAGGTCTCTAATGTGGTTCTCGTCAAGAAGGCGAACGGCAAGTGGAGGATGTGTATAGACTTCAAAAAGCTGAACAAAGCCTGCCCGAAGGACAGTTATCCCCTACCCAGAATTGATCAAATAGTGGATGCAACCTCAGACCACGAGCTTCTCACTTTTATGGATGCATTCTCCAGCTACAATCAAATTAGGATGGCACCAGAGGATGAAGAAAAAACTTCTTTATTACTAACCATGATCTTTACTGTTACAGGGTCATGCCTTTTGGCCTCAAAAATGTAGGGGCGATCTATCAACAGCTGGTGAACAAGATCTTCAAAGAGCAGATCAGCCGCAACATAGAGGTCTATGTGGACGACATGCTTGTAAAAAGCAAATCCTCAATGAACCACGTCACCGACCTCGAGGAGACCTTCAGTGCCCTCCGAAAATACAAGATGAAGCTAAATCCAACCAAATGCACTTTTGGAGTAATCTCAGAAAAATTTTTGAGCTTTATGGTATCGGGGTGCGGGATCGAAGTAAATTCAGAAAAGATTCGTGCCATCCAAAAAATGACCGTCCCAAAGTCAATAAAGGAAGTTCAGCGTCTTACTAGGAGAGTGGCAGCCCTGAACCGCTTCGTCTCAAGGTCTGTCGAACGGTGCCTACCTTTCTTTCAGACTCTCAAACGATCGAAGAACTTTTGTTGGATCACTGAATGTCAGCAAGCATTCGAAGAATTAAAGAACTACCTCAGCTCACCACTGCTATTGGCAAAGCCTGAATCTAGAGAGGAGTTGCTCCTGTACTTGACGGTCTCCCCTGTGGCTCTCGCAGCAGTTCTGATTAAGGAAGAAGTAAAAATTCAACGGCCGATCTACTACATATGCCGAGTATTGAGAGACATCGAAACCAGATACACTAAATCAGAGAAACTAACTTACGTCCTGCTGATTGCAGTCTGAAGGCTCCGACCTTACTTTCGAAGGCACACC